>OZ030009.1:118515113-118775113 GCA_964023405.1 Apodemus agrarius | reverse complement strand
CCAGGGCTACACAGAGAAACCCTGTCTCGAAAAAAACAAAAAAAAAAAAAAAAGAAAAGAAAAGAAAAGAAAAAAAAAGAAAAGAAAAGAAAAGGAAAGAAAAGGAAAGGAAAGAAAAGAAAAAGTCCCAAAAGAAGGCACAAGAGTCACAGACACACTCATTCTCACACTCAGGAGTCCCAAAATATACTAAGCTAAAAGCTATAATATATATGCAAAGGACTGATGCAGGAATGTGTTTTCTTAACCAAATGGAACTACAACTGAAAACATACATAGTAGACTTTTTGTGAAAATTAGTTTCCAGGTATAAAAAGCGAAAATGTTATTCATAGGTTCCATCCTAAGTGAGGTAACCCAATCACAAAAGAATACACATGAAATGCAATCACTGATAAGTGGATATTAATTAGCCCAGAAGCTCTGAATACTCAAGTCACAATTAGCAAATCATATGATTCCCAAGAAGAAGGAAGGAGAGGGCCCTGGTCCTGAAAAGACTTGATCCAGTATGGTAGGGGAGTACTAGAACAAAGAAATGGGGGGGTGATTGGGGAATTGGGCAGAGGGAAGAAGACTTATGGAACATATGGTGAGGGGGGGACTGGGAAAGGGGAAAGCGTTTGGAATGTAAACAAAGAATATAGACAAAAAACAAAAACAAAAAAATAACAAAACAAACAAACAAACAAACAAACAAACAAAACCTTGGTTCCAATCAGGAAATTATCTCCTGCTCCAATGTGTTCAAGTCTATTTCCTACTTTCTCTTCTATTAGATTTAGTGTATCTGGTTTTACATTGAGGTCCTTAATCTATTTGGGCTTAAGCGTTGTGCAGGGTGATAAATTTCCATTCTTCTACATGCAGATTGCCAAGTTATACCATCACCATGCTTGAAGATGCTTTCTTTTTCCATGTATGGTTTTGGATTCTTTGTCATAAATGAAGTGTCCATAGATGTGTCAGTTTATTTCTGGGTCCTCAATTCTATTCCATTGATCAACTTGTCTGTTTCTGTACCAATACCATATAGTTTTTTATTACTATTATTCTGTAATGTAGTTTGAGGCCAGGGATGGTGATTCCTCCAGTTCTTTTATTTTTCAGAATTGTTTTGTCTATCCTGTTTTTTTTTCCATATGAAGTTGATAATTGCTCTTCAATGTCTGTAAACAATTTGTCTTGGAATTTTAGTGAGAATTGCATTGAATCTGTAGATTGCTTTTGGTAGGATGGCCATTGTCACTCTGTTAATCCTACCAATCCATGAGCATAGGAGATCATTCTATCTTCTGTGGACTTCTTCAATGTCTTTCTTCAGGGAGGTGAAATTCTTGTTATACAGATCTTTCACTTGCTTGGTTAGAGTTATACCATGATATTTTATATTATTAGTGACTATTTTAAAGGGTGTTGTTTCCCTAATTTCTTCCTCATCCCATTTAGCATTTGTATAAAGGAGAGAGACCGATTTCTTTGAGTTAATTTATATCCAAAAATGGAGCAGAGACTGAAGTAATGACCTACCAGTGACCAGACCAGCCCAACTTGAGATTCATCCAAGGGGCAGGCACCAATCCTTGATTCTATGATGTATTTGCAGGCATGTTGTATTTGCAGGTATGGGCCTAGCATCACTGTTCTCTGAAAGACTCTACCCAATGGCTGAGACAGATGCAGATACCCATAGCCAAGCATTGGATGGAGGTTGAGAACTCCTATGGAAGAGTTAAGGGAAGGATTGAAGGAGCTGAAGGGTATGGCAACCCCACAGAAAGATCAACAGTGTCAACTCACATGGACTGCAGGGAGCTCCCAGAGACCAAGCATACATGGGGTGGTCTCAGTGGGAAAGCATGTGCCTAATCCTGTAGAGACTTGATGCTCTAGTCAAGGTGGTTTACCCTTTCAGAGGTTGTACTGGCTGGCTTTGTGTGTCAAGTTGACACAGGCTGGAGTTATCACAGAGAAAGGAGCTTCAGTTGGGGACGTGCCTCCATGAGATCCAGCTGTGGGGCATTATCTCAATTAGTGATCAAGTGGGGAGGGCCCCTTGTGGGTGGTGCCATCCCTGGGCTGGTAGTCCTGGGTTCTAAAAGAAAGCAAGTTGAACAAGCCAGGGGAAGCAAGCCAGTCAGGAACATCCCTCCATGGCCTCTGCATCAGCTCCTGCTTCCTGACCTGCTTGAGTTCCAGTCCTGACTTCCTTTGGTGATGAACAGCAGCATGGAAGTGTAAGCTCAATAAACCCTTTCCTCCCCAACTTGCTTCTTAGCCATGATGCTTGTGCAGGAATGGAAACCCTGACTAAGACAGAGGTGAATGGGAGGAGGGATGGGAAATGGGGGAAAGAACTTTGCAAGGGAGGCGCATTTGGGATGTGAATAAATAAAATAAATACTTAATAATGAGAAAAGCCTTGGTCCTCATGTTGATCCTTCTGGAAGATGGGGTGAATCTTAAGGAGGTATGGCCTTGTAGAATTCCCTGAAGCAGTTTGTGGGATCCCAATCTATCCTTTCTTAGAAGCCTGTTATTTTCTAAGGAGAGGAAAAAAAGGAATGAATCCAGAGAGAAGTAGAGAAAAACTGTGAGGAGCAGAAGGAAGGGAAACTATAAGTAAGGTAAGTTATTATATGATAAAATAATCTACTTTTCAATAAGAGGGATAAAATTAAAAAATAAAAAACAAGAAAATGCATACTGTAAAGTTCTTGTATATACTTCAATAATCTCCAAACCATCATGAAGATCAAACCCAGGCAAAGCAAGCTCCATAACTTTCCTTCTGTGTGACCGACCAGAGAATAAACATGGAGGATAAATCAGAAGTTTGGTCCACAAATTCAGACATAAATAAAGCAGCATTTTTAATAAAACTCCCCTTCTATTTTAAAGACCAATTTTAAGCAGGGTTGCTTCATTAGAAGCTTCCCCATCCCCAGTTCATGTGAACCTTGACCCCTAAGGTGTCGTTTTGTTCCAATAGATGTTGTCGGGTCTCTGTGTGATGAGGGGACAACAGTGTCTTGATGCTCATGACCTGTCATAGCCAGATAGTCAGTGGTATCACATCCATCAGGACTGTGCACAGTCAGCACACATCCATCTCTACCTCAAAACATATTAAAAGGTATGGATAAAGAATATGAATGTTCCACTGCAGTCATACAAAAGCAAACGTCAGACCTAGAAACTGAACAGGAGAGCAGGTGATCTGGCTCAGTGGGTAAGAGCCTTTGCCACACAAGCCTCAGATGCAAGCTCTAGAATCCAAAGAAAGAGGACAGAACACCCTCCTAAAAGTCATCTTCTGGCTTCTGTGAATGGGAAAAATCTTATTATAATAATAAAAATACGGGGGGCAGTGGTGGCTCACGCCTTTAATCCAAGCACTTGGGAAGTAGAGGCAAGCAGATTTCTTGAGTTTGAGGCCAGCCTGGTCTATAGAGCGAGTTCCAGGACAGCCAGGGCTATACAGAGAAACCCTGTCTTGAAAAAAAACAAAATAATAAAAATAAAGAAAGTGATTAATGAAAAAGAAACTTTATTTCAAATTTTTATTGCTAACCTTTTCCAAACTGTTGATAACCAATACCATTAGGTTCACCCAATACCAGGCAGCAACCTATCAGCCGCAGCCCCCATCAGTCACGGGATAACAAGCAAGACACCTCAGTGCGTGGACCATAACCATCACCAGTCAGGGAGCATCTGTAATGAATGCTGCAGAAAGAACATTTTTTAAATAGAAATGCAAATATGAAGTTTATTCTCCAAGAATAGCAACAGCATTTATAAAACTCTCACCAGAGTCATCAGAAGAACAATAACACACAATTTACTTATGCCATTTGAGAAAGGCGATATTATTATGACTACTATGAGTACTTTTTAAAAAAAACAACCAAGAAAATATTATGAACACATTTATTCACAATAAATCAATAGTTTACCAGATTACCCACAATCTCTCGGAGCAAACCCAAGAAGCAATTCATATCTAAATAGCTGTCTATTAAAAACTTGAGTTTGTAGTTTATAAAAAAAATTCCAAAGAAAAACTTATGGCTAAGATTAAAAATTATATTCATTGGCAAATTTCGCCAAACTTTTAAGGAAGAAACACAAATATCCACAACCACACCAAGAATATAAAATCAGAAAGCTATAGCCCAAAAATTTTATGAGATTAGCATTATTCTAATAACAGCCAGATAAACATTGCAAGAAAACTACTGACCAGTATCCCTTCTAATTTTGCATAACAAAAAGTTTAAACTTTAGCAGATCAGCTCAACAACATATAACACGAATAATGTGTCATGGCTCACCACACTAAATCTCAGGCATACAAGGCTGGTTTGTTTACCTTTAAAAACAGACCACACACTAAGGATGGAGTTCATTTATAGGCTATTTACCCTATCTTGTGCAAAGCCCTGGGTCTGATCCCCAGCAAAATACACACACACACACACACACACACACACACACAATCAAAAAATGATTTATTGGATCATTTCTGGCGGGATGCCCCTTGCTCAGCCTGGAAGCACCCACGGGAAAAGAACAAGGACATAGGACGCTTTTGCTTTTTTTTTTTTTTTTTTTTGCCTGCTTGCCTTTGGTCTCCCTAGCAAATTCATCTACCCTGGGGCATTGCTTTCCTAATAATAGAATCTACATTTTTAGGATTCCAACATAGGACGAAGACCAGCAGCTTTCTAGAAACTGTCTGAGACTACAGAACCAGATTGGGACGTTGAGACATTCAACCTTGTGGACTGAAAAACAGTAGAATCTTGGCTCTTCCCTCAGGAGACTTCCACTGTTGGACTAGTCACATCACAAATTATAAGCCACTCTAATAGAACACTCTAATAACCTCTCTCTCTCTCTCTCTCTCTCTCTCTCTCTCTCTCTCTCTCTCTCTCTGTGTGTGTGTGTGTGTGTGTGTGTGTGTGTGTGTGTTAGAAAACCCTGACTAATGTTAAATGTTAAAACTCTAAAAAATGAAAAAGGTTGTAATTCTATCACTTGTCAAAATGCAGTTAGAATTGGAGAGCATTCTTAGTGAGACAAAGAAAGGCCAGAGAGACTACTCTCTCATGTGCACACATGAGTTATCCTCAGAGTTATCCGTATAGAAGTTGGCAGTGGTGGTCACCTGAGAATGGAGAAGCAAAGGTCAAGGGGGACCAGAAAGGTGGAGCCTAGGGTCCTGGGTTATGGTTAGATAAATAAGTCCTGGTGTTCTTTTGGGTGTAAAGTGAAAGACTGTAGGTAGCAGTGTCAATAGAGTCTAAAGATGAGAGCAAGGGTGTTTGGATTCTTTTTCCTACAAAGAAGTGATAATTATTTTAAAAGCTGGCATCATTATTCTGATTTGAACATTACACTATGCATAGGATACCTCATGAAAGATATAATTTTATGTTTAAATTTTTTAAATAAAAGATCTTTTAATTAAAAGATACCCTATAACAGCCAAAGGCTTTAGATGATTTAAGAAATGTAACAATATGGTTGGATACTATTGTTTTTAAAATATTCTTTAAAGGTTTTTTAGTCCTATGCATAATTGCTTTGCCTGTATATGTGTATGTGCCAGACATATGTGCATAGTACCTAGAGCAGGCAGAAGACAAAGGTCAGATCCTCTGGAACTGGGGTCACAGATGATCATGAGCTGCCGTGGGAGTGCTGGGAACTGAACCCAGGTCCTCTGAAAAAGCAACAATCGCTTTTAAGCATGGAATAACCTCTCTAGTCCTAGGTAATTTGTTTTTAGGCAACATATTATTAATCCTAACTTTTGACCTAGATATTTGATATTTGTTAACTAATATCCTTTGTTTGGATTTTGGCTCTTTCCAGGTTCTTTTTCAATGTAGATAATATTTTCATTGGTTGCAACCCATTTAATTTTTTTTATAAATTTAGACTGGCTTTAATCGATATTTTAGTTTAAACTTTTCTGGCTCTGATTGACATTTTTTAAATGTTTTTACTATCACACAATAATTCAAATAATTATATTTTATAACTTATTATATATTAATATATGATATAATATATACATTTATATCCTTATTCCATTAGAGAAAATAAGCACTCATGTTAAAGGCCAATTATTTTAAATTTATGGGTCTATTCACTAAAACTAAATCTCCTACTGATTAAAAGACCTCAGGAAAATTCAGCAGAGACATAGCTGTCAGTAATACAGGTGAAATAGCACAGAACAATTTTATAAAGGCTTAGAAAAAATTAAAAACAAATGATATAAAACTTACAAAGAGAAAAATCAATACAGCAATCCCTTAAAATGGAGAGAGAGAGAGAGAGAGAGAGAGAGAGAGAGAGAGAGAGAGAGAGAGAATTAGTAGTAATTCCTGAACAACAACAAAAACAGTCTATATAAGCCAATTATCTTGTCCTGATGGAGGGTTAATTAACATCTCCCATAATAATAAAAGACTAAATGACTTCCTTTAAAATCAGCATCAAGGCATTACACATCAAAAGAAAGAACTGATACACAGAGTTTCATTAAAATTAATAACTTCTGCTCTTCAAAAGATGATTTTCAAAAAATGAAAACACAGATTGGGAAAAAACATTGCTAATCACACAAGCAATAAACGATATGTTGACTGAACTCCCAATATTCAATTAAAGAAATGTATCAGGAAAAAATATCTAACCAGACATTTCACCATCAAGAAGTGTACTAATGACAAGGAAATGTACAAAGGGCCACTCATCACCACTGATCACTAGGGAGATGCAAATTAAAGCTGTAATGAGATGACACTTCAAACTATCAGGTCTGCAATTAAAACTGACCATACAAAGCACAGCGAGCATATGAGACAGCCAGTGCTCACATAAACTCTGCTTTTAAAATCTAATCTCAGAATGAATAGTATATTATTATATTATATGTTATTATATTATGTATTATACATAATATATTATAAAATAGATTACATGTATTAATATATATTACACTTACATGCATGGGTGTGCACACATGGGCATATGGACACCAGAGATAGATGGCAGGATCTTTTTATCACTCTCACCTTATTTTCAAGACAGGGTCCCTCATTGAACCTGAAGTTCACCAACTCTAGCTATCAGTCTAGCTGTCCAGTGAATTCCAGAAATGTGCATGCCTCTGTCTCCCCAGCTATAGGCTTACAGGCATGTCCCACTGCTCCTGACCTCCTATGCGGGTGATGGGGATGGGAGCTCAGGTCCTCAGCCTTCGTAGCAAGAACTTTACCAACTGGGACATCTCTCGAGCTCCTATAGACTTTTTATTTTTATTCAAGTCTTTTTTATTATGTTATTTACATTTCTTTTTTATTTGCATTTGCTTTATTTATTTACATTTCAAATGTTAACCCTTTCCAAATTACCCATTAAAAAACCCCCTATCCCATACTCCCTCTCCCTACTCAAGCCCTGTCCAATTTCCTGACTTGCATTCCCCTATTCTGAGGAATTCGAGCCTTCACAGGACCAATAGCCTCTCCTCTCCAATTCAGGGGACAGCAAATTCTTGAGAGGATGTAGAGAAAGAGGAACACTCCTCTATTGCTCAGGGGATTGCAAGCCAGTAAAACCACTCTGGAAATCAGTTTGGTGGTTCCTCAGAAAATTAGACATAGCACTACCTGAGGACCGAGCTATATCACTCCTGGGCATATACCCAGAAGGTGCTCCAACATATAATAATGACACATGCTCCATTATGTTCATAGGAGCCTTCTTTTTTTTTTTATTTTTATTTTCTATATTCTATGTTTACATTCCAAAGGCTTTCCCCTTTCCCAGTTCCCACCCACCATAGTTCCCATAGTTCCTCTCCCCCCCAACTATTCCCCAATCATTCCCCCTCCCCCCTCGGTTTCTTTACTAAACTGGATGCAATCTTTACAGGCCCAGGATAGACTTTTAGTGGATTATGAATTGGTGTTGTTTAAAAAAGTTTGTCGTGTGTTGTAGTTGTTGTTGTTTTGGTTTAGGTTGGGTTGGGTTGGATTGGATATTTTTTTGTTTTGTTTTGCTTTGCTTTTTTGTAGTGTTTTTCTCTTAGCTTTTTCAGGTTCAACTGTGTATTTAGCAAACAATAAAACTGACAAATGTGTGTACAAACACAATGGAAATAGTCCACAAAGTTTCACCAAGAGAAATTACTGTCATCCTAGACTAATTGTGACGAGGTCTTGAAATAACTTTGTCTCTAGGTTGTTATCTGCTACCCGAATTGCTTTTAAAATTACCTAGAATTTATAATTTATTTATCCGTGACCACATTTGGCATTTGTTTTTTAAAAGTACCATGCACTTACTCTGTGACTTTGTGTTTTTACAAGAGAAATTAAAGATTGGCGCTCAAATGTTAATCTCTGTCCCTGAGATAAAATACCCTGACAAAGCAACGTGAAGGAAAAAAATGGTTGTTCCAGAGGAATCCTGTCCATCGTGGTGAGGAAGTCCATGGTAGGAAAGGTATGGTGTCAGGAACAGGAGGCTGTCTGGTCCCACTGCACCCACACTCAGGAAGCAGAGCGAGACATGGAGGCTGACTTTAGAATCTCAAGGGCCATCCCAGCAACTCCCTCCCTCCTCTACCTCCTAAAGGTTCCGCTACCTTTCCAAATAGCATAAGGAGCTAGGAACCAAGTGTTCAAACAGATGAGCCTGCATGGGACATTTCAAGTTCAAACCGCAACAGTTTATACTGTTATAGCCACAGTGTGAAATACTATTCGGCAATTCGAAAGTATGAACTACTGAGGTAGCATCCTGAATGGATCTCAACTAATCTTGCTGAGGGGAAGAAGCCAGAGAGATTGAATATCATTTGATTGTGTTTACATAAAATCTATAATTATATAGATACCGTCGGTGAAAGAATGTAGCTATTGTTACCTGGGGAAACAAAGCGGCGGCGTGAAGGGATGCAGGAAGGAACACAAAGGGCGGGGGGGGGGGGCACTCAGGGAGCCCATGTTTATTGTGCTGACATTTCTTAGGCATATACACAAACCCAAATCTACAGCTGTCCTAGCCTGCCTTCTGTTGCTGTGATAAATAACCATGACAAAATGCAACTTGGAGAGAAAACAGTTTCATTAGGCTTATGCTTTCCAGTGCATTGTGAAGAAGGGAAACTGAGTCAGAAACTCAAGGCGTCAACACTAAGGGGGAACCTAGAAGTGGACATCCTCCTGCCTGAAGCAAAGCCATGAAGGGAGACTGCTTACTGACCTTCTCCCTGTGGCTTGCTTTTTGCTTTCCTCTAGAACCAACGGCCACCTGTTCTGGAGTGGTATCATCCATATCAGCTGCTTGTCAAGAAAATCCCCTAACGGCTTGCCTGCATGCCAATCCGATGGAGGTCCTCTCAAATAAGCTTCCCTCTTCCCAGATGATCTTAGCTTCTGTCAGGCTACGGGGTGGGGGAGAAACAACACAGCACAGTGAAATTTTGTGCTTTATGTATTATTTATATTGTATCCATAAAGCTGTTTTCAACACCTGGAGTCTGGAAATGTTTTCTCTTTCCTTCACTCAGTCAATTCCTCAAGGTCTCAAGCAATGGGCGTCACTAAGTGAGTGACGCAAGGTGGAGTCTGAGAAGACCTTCCTAGGGAGGCAACACCAAATCAGGCCCCCTTGGAATATCTCAGCACCTAATTTTCTATGTTACTCTCCTTCCTCTCAGCCCTTCACTTCAGCGAAGACTCTACAAAGCTTCCTCTAGCCCACTCACTCCCTTGTATTCTAGAAAAATGCTAGTAAGTAGTGTGATAAGTTTAGGTCAATTAAGACATTAGTAACTCAGTACAAATCACTCCGCATGAAATGATGCTTAAAAGCATAGACAAAGGAACCCATGTTTCATGGGTAAAATCCCAGTTGCATTACCTCTTAGTTGTGTGACCTTGGACATGTCAGCCACTCAGAACCTCACTAGTTTAGTCTGAAAATAAGCATTACTTTGCATGATTTAGAAATTAGTTATAAGAATTAAATGAGTTAATATCTATAAAGAACTAAAAGGAGTATCTTAGGATTTACTGCTGTGAACAGAAACCATGACCAAGGATGACATTTAATTGGGGCTGGTTGATAGATTCACAGGTTCACTCCATTATCATCAAGGAAGAAGCAGGACAGTGTCTAGGCAGGCATTGTACAGGAGGATCTGAGAGTTCTACATCTCCATCTGAAGGCCACTAAGCAAAGACTCATCCCCATGTGGTTAAGAGGAGGGTCTCATTGTCCACTCAACACTGACGCACTTCCTCCAACAGGGCCACACTTTCTAATGGTACCATTCCCTAGACCAAGCATATTCAAACCACCACAGGTAATATTGGGCACATAACACAAGCATGCTTCTGTGAAATTTCAATCCTTCTACACAAAGGGTTATTTTTGCAAAATGACAGAGAACATCTGCTCCAAGAAAACAAATCTTAACAACCTATCAGTGAACAGTTAACAACAGTTAACGGCTCATAACCCTTACCACAATACCTGCCACCTTCTTTCTCTTCATCCACATTTTAGAGAATATTCAATGAACAACTATAAACACGTGGATATGAAGTCTGCCTGGGGCCCCCAAGACTGCACTAATGGTGCTGCGATGTACACAGCCAGCTAAGACTCCTGAACTGGGACTACCTGCTTCTGCAAAACACATGAAGACACTAGCGCGGGCCCCAGCAGAAGTGAACACCTTTACCAACCCAGCTACATAGCCCATAAGTAAGGCATCAACTCTCTTAATGATGTGTAAACACAGACTAAAGCGCTGATTTAAAACATGAGGCTTGTACAAACAATATAAAGTATCTTGGTGTGACTCTAACCAAACAAGTGAAAGATCTGTATGACAAGAACTTCAAGTCTCTGAAGAAAGAAATCCAAGAAGACCTCAGAAGATGAAAAGATGTCCCATGCTCATGGATTGGCAGGATTAATATAATAAAAATGGTCATCTTGCCAATTCAATGCAATCCCCATCAAAATCCCAACTCAATTCTTCATAGAATTAGAAAGAGCAATTATCAAATTCATCTAGAATAACAACAACAACAACAACAACAACAACAAAACAGGACAGCTACAACTATTCTCAACAGTAAAAGAACTTCTAGGGAAATCAGTATCCCAGACCTCAAGCAATACTACAGAGCAATAGTGTTAAAAAACTGCATGATATTAGTACAATGACAGGCAGGTAGATCAATGGAATAGAATTGAAGATCCAGAAATGAACCCACACACCTATGATCACTTGACCTTTGAAAAAGGAGCTAAAATCATCCAGTGGAGAAAAGATAGCCTTTCCAACAAATGGTGCTGTCTCAACTGGCAGTTACCAGGCAGAAGAATGCAGATTGATCCATTCTTGTCTCCCTGATTAAAGCTCAAGTCCAAGTGGATCAAGGACCTCCACATAAAACCAGACACACTGAAACTAATAGAAAAGAAACTGGGGAAGAGCCTTGAACACATGGGCACAGGGGAAATTTTCCTGAACTGAACACCAATAGCCTACGCCCCAAGATCAAGAACTGACAAATGGGACTTCATAAAATTACAGTTTCTGTAAGGCAAAGGACACTGTCACTGTCAATAGGACAAAACAGCAATCAACAAATTGGGAAAAGATCTTTTCCAACCCAGCATCTGACAGAGGGCTAATATCTAATATATACAAAGAACTCAAGAAGTTAGACTCCAGAGAACCAAATAACCCTATTAAACAATGGGGTGCAGAGTTAAACAAAGAAGTCTCACCTGAGGAATATCGAATGGCTGAGAATCACCTAAAGAAATGTTCAACATCCTTAGTCATTAGGGAAATGCAAATCAAAACAACCTTGAGATTTCACCTCACACCAGTCAGAATGGCTAAGATCAAAATCTCAGGAGAAAGCAGGTACTGGCAAGGATTTGGAGAAAGAGGAACACTCCTCCACTGCTGGTGGGATTGCAAGCTGGTACAACCACTCTGGAAATAAGTTTGGCGGTTCCTCAGAAAACTAGGCATAATAATACCACTCCTGGGCATATACCCAGAGGAATCTCTAGCATGTAATAAGGACACATGCTCCACAATGTTCATAGCAGCCCTATTTATAATAGCCAGAAGCTGGAAGGAACCCAGATGGCCTTCAACAGAGGAATGGATACAGAAAATGTGGTATATTCACACAATGGCATACTACACAGCTATTAAATACAATGAATTCATGAAATTCTTAGACAAATGGATGGCACTAGAAAATATCATCCTGAGTGAGGTAACCCAGTCACAAAAGAACACACATGGTATGCACTCACTGATAAGTAGATATTAGCCCAGAAGCTTGGAAAACACAAGACACATTTCACATATCAAATGATGCCCAAGAAGGAGGAATAACAAAGTGTGGATACTCTGGTCCATCATAAAAGTAGGAACAAAATACCCACAGAAGGAGATACAGAGACAAAGTGTGGAGCAGAGTCTGAGGGAAAGACCATCCAGAGACTACCCCACCTAGGGATCCATCCCATATACAGTTACAAAACCCAGACACTATTATTGATGCCCACAAGTACTTGCTGACTGAAGCCTGATATAGCTGTCAGCTGGGAGACTCTGCTAGCACATGAGAAATACAGAGGGTGACACCCTCAGCCAGCCATTGAACTGAGCACAAGGTCCCCAATGGACGCGCTAGAGAAAGGACCCAAGGAGCTGAAGAAGTTCACAGAGCCATAGGAGGAACAACAATATAAGTCACCCAGTACTCCCAAAGCTCCCAGGGACAAAACCATCAACCAAAGAGTACACATGGAACTATCCATGGCTCCATGTACATAGGCAGCAGAGGTTGACCTTATTAGACACCAAAGGGAGGAGAGGCCCTTGGTCCTGGAAAGGCTCGATGCTGCAGTGTAGAGGATTACCAGGGCAGGGAAGCGGGAGAGGGTTGATTGGGGAACAAGGTGAGAGGAGGTAGCTTATGAGATTTGGGGGGGGGTGTCAGGAAAGGAGACAACATTTGAAATGTAAATAAGGAATATATCTAATTAAAAAAGAAATAAAAAATGAGGCTTGAAAAGGCAGAGGAGTTTGGGGGATACATTAAAGGGAACCCAAACTCTCCCTGACTCATCTATCCTTATAGGACCTAATAACCAGTGTTCTAGATACTTTTTGTTGTTATGACAAATCATTATGACAAAAGCATAGTGGGGAGGACAGGATGTGATTAAGCTTATAGTTGATAGTTCATCATGAAGGGAAGTCCAGGGAAGTCAAGGCAGGAACCTGGAGACAGAAACGGAAGAAGCCATGAAGTAGCAACACTCACTGACTTTCTCTCCAGGCTCAGATTCAGCTGCCATCTTTATAAAGGCCAGGACCACTTGGCCAAGGATGGTACCACTTACAGTGGACTGGACCCTCGCACATCCATCAAGAAAAAAACCTCATAGATTGACCTACATGCCAATCTGATGGACGCATGTTCTCTTTCCAGACAACCCTACCTTGTGTCCAGTTGAAAAGAGAAAAAAGAAGACAAAACAAAACCCTAACCAGCACACTCAGCACTGGCACGACGATACGACACCAAGCACTACACAAGTCAGTAGGAGAGCAACCAGACTCTCAATTACATGAAGACAGCAAACTTGGTTTACGTGATGTCTGAGACCCCAGGGATACCTTCACTCAGAGTCTTCCACAACCCTCTGTGAGCATCAGCTATTGGCATAACACTAAAGGGGGCCTGATGACATTTACAGCACAATCTCTGTTCATATAGAGTATAGTGACGGTGTTTAGAGGTGACTTCTCATTTCCTCATTCTTAAAACTCCTAATAGAAGGTGTAATCCTAGTTATGAAATATAGAAAACCCAACTTCTGGCCAGTATAGGCTATGTGCATGTAAAGCTATAAGGACAGGAGTTGCCACAGAGCCTGTAAAGAAAAGTAGCTGTAATTCCAGAAGATGCCATACTGTTTCTAAGAGCTCTCTCAGATTTGTACCTGGATGATGACATCAGTATCAGTTGGTAGGAACGTGTGGTTTTCTGTTCCTTCTAAACAACTTACGACTAAAACTCATAGGCCTAAGGGTTGATATATCTAGTTTACACTATGACCAGGAACAAAGCATGTAGAGATTGCTACTCATTGCTTGCAGCTAATGTCTCGACTCATCCCAAACTCCTGATTCCTGGACAGATGCCTTGGCAGGGAAGAACACATACTGCTCTTGACAACAACCTGAGTTTAGTTTCCAATACCAACATCAGGTAGATCATAGCTGCCCCAGCTCCAGTGGGAATCCAAAGTCTCTGCCTCCTCTGTGGGCACCAGCACACATGGACTTATACTCCCACAGAACCACACATAAGTACAATTTTTTTAAAAAAATAAATATTTTTCTAAAAGGAAAACACCACTGCTTCCTGGGAAAGATTTGTCTTAAAGGGAAAAAAGAAGATAAAAAAGGTCAATTCAAAAGCAATAGCCAACAGAGAGTAGATGCAGAATATATATATATATATATATATACACATATACATACATATATGTATATGTATATATACGTGTATATGTGTGTATATATATGTATGTATATATACATACATATATATATACTGTATTTTATTTGTTTTCATTTCAAATGTTATCCTCTTTACCCGGTCCCTTCCACAAATCCCCTATCCTATCCCCCCTCCATCTGCATCAATGAGGGTGCTCCCCTACCCACCCACCCACTCCTGCCTCCCCACCTGCCTTGGCATTCCCCTACACTGGGGCATCAACCCTTCACAGGACCAAGGGTCTCTCTTCCTATTGATGCCCAACAAGGCAATCCTCTAATGTATATGTCGCAGGAGACATGGGTCACTCCGTGTGTACTCTTTGGTTGGTGGTTTAGTCTCTGGGAGCTTCAAGGGGTCTGGTTGATTGATATTGTTCTTCCTATGGGTTTGCAAACCCCTTCAGCTCCTTCAGTTCTTTCTCCAACTCAACCTTTGAGGATCCCACATTCAGCCCAATGGCTGGCTGCCAGCATATGTCTCTATTTGTCAGGCTCTGGCAGGGTGTCTCAGGACACAGCTATACCAGGCTCCTGTTACGCATTTATTGGCATCCACAATAGTGTCTGGTTTGGTATCTGTATATGGGATGGATCCCTGGGTGGAGCAGTCTCTGGATGGCCTTTCCTTCAGTCTCTGCTCCACAATTTGTCTCCATATTTTGTCCTGTGAGTATATTGTCCCCCTTCTAAGAAGGGCTGAAGCATCCACACTTTGGCCTTCTTTCTTGAGCTGTATGTGGTCTGTGAATTGTATCTCAGATATTCCAAGTTTTGGGGCCAATATTCACTTATCAGTGAGTACATACCATGTGTGGTATTTTGTGACTGGGTTACCTCATACAAGATAATATTTTCTAGTTCCATCCATTTGCCTGTGAATTTCATTAATTCATTGTTTTGAATAGCTGAGTAGTCTCCACTGAGTAAATATACAACATTTTCTGTATCCATTCCTCTGTTGAGGAATATCTGTGTTGTTTCCAGCTTCTGGCTATTATAAATAAGGCTGCTATGAACATAGTGGGGCATGTGTCCATGTTATAAATTGGAGTGTCTATAGGTATATGCCAAGCAGTGGTATAGCTGGGTCCTCGGTTATATGTCCAATTTTCTGAGAAACTGCCAGACTATTTCCACAGTGGTTGTACTACCTTAAATTCCTACCAACAATAGAGGAATGTTCCTCTTTCTCTACATCCTTGCCAGTATCTGCTGTCACCTGAATTTTTGATCTTAGCCATTCTGACTGGTATGCGGTAGAATCTCAAGGTTGTTTTGATTTGCATTTCCCTGATGACTAAGGATGTTGAACATTTCTTTAGGTGCTTCTCACCCATTCAATATTCCTCACATGAGAATTCGTTGTTTAGCTCTGCACCCCATTGTTTAATAGGGTTATTTGGTTCTCTGAAGTCTAACTTCTTGAATTCTTTGTATATATTGGATATTAGTCTTCTATCAGATGTAAGATTGGTAAAGATCTTTCCCCAATCTGTTGGTTGCCTCTTGGTCCTATTGACAGTGTCCTTTGCCTTACAAAAGCTTTGCAATTTTATGAGGTCCCATTTGTCAATTCTTGATCCTAGAGCATAAGCCATTGGTGTTCTGCTCAGGAAAATTTCCCTGTAACCATGTGTTTCAGACTTGTCCCCACTTTCTCTTCTACTAGATTCTGTGCATCTTGACTTATGTGGAGGTCCTTGATCCACTTGGACTTGAGCTTTGTTTAGGGAGATAAGAATGGATCAATTTGCATTCTGCTACATGCTAACCACCAGTTGAACCAGCACCATTTGTTGAAAATGCTGTCTTTTTTTCAGCTTGATGATTTTAGCCCCTTTTTCAAATATCAAGTGGCCATAGGTGTGTGGGTTCATTTCTGGTTCTTCAATTCTATTCCATTGATCTGCCTGCCTGTCACTGTACCAATACCATGCAGTTTTTATCATGATTGTTCTGTAGTACTGCTTGAGATCAGGTATCTTTTATTGTTGAGAATAGTTTTAGCTATCCTGGGTTTTTTGTTATTCCAAATGAATTTGAGAATTGCTCCTTCTAACTCTATAAAGAATTGAGTTGGATTTTTGATAGGGATTGCATAGAATCTGTAGATTGCTTTCGGCAAGATGGCCATGTTTACTATATTAATCCTGCCAATCCATGAGCATGGGAGATCTTACCATCTTTTGAGATCTTCATCGATTTCTTTCTTCAGAGACTTAAAGTTTTTGTCATACAGATTTTTCACTTGCTTGGTTAGAGTCACACCAAGGTATTTTATATTATTTGTGACTATTGTGAAAGGTGTTGCTTCCCTAATTTCTTTGTCAGCCTGTTTATCCTTTGAGTAGAGGAAGCCTACTGATTTGTTTGAGTTGATTTTATATCCAGCCACTTTGCTGAAGTTGTTTATCAGGTTTAGGGGTTCTCTGGTGGAGTTTTTGGAGTTACTTAAGTATACTATCATATCATCTGCAAACAGTGATATTTTGACTTCTCCCTTTCTAATTTGTATCCCTTTCACCTCCTTTTGTTGTCTGGCTAGGAATTTGAGTACTATATTGGATAGGTAGGGAGAGAGTGGGCAGCCTTGTTTAGTCCGATTTTAGTGTGATTACTTCAAGTTTCTCTCCATTTAGTTTGATGTTGGCTGCTGATTTGCTGTATAATTGTTTTACTATGTTTAGGTATGGGCCTTGAATTCCTGATATTTCCAAGACTTTTACCATATAAGTGTGTTGAATTTTGTGAAATTCTTTTTCAGCATCTAATGAGATGATGATGTTTTTTTTTTCTTTGCATTTGTTTATGTAGTGGATACAATGATGGACATCCATTTTTGAACCATCCCTGCATCTCTGGGATGAAGCCTACTTGGTCATGGTGGATGATTGTTTAGATGTGTTCTTGGATTCACTTTGCAAGAATTTTATTTCTGCATCAATATTCATAAGGTAAATTGGTCTGAAGTCCTCTTTCTTGTTGGGTCCTGGTGTGGTTTAGCTATAAACACAATTGTCGCTTTATAGAATCAATTGGTTAGTGTTCCTTCTATTTCTATTTTGTGGAATAGTTTGGGAAGTGTTGGTATTAGGTCTTCTTTGAAGGTCTGATAGAATTCTGCACTGAACCCATCTGGTCCCGGGCTCTTTTGGGTTGGGAGACTTTTAATGACTGCTGCTATTTTTTTTAGGGGTTATGGGACTGTTTAGGTAATTCAACTGATCCTGATTTAACTTTGGCACATGGTATCTGTCTAGAAAATTGGCCATTTCATCCAGAATTTCCAGTGTTGTTGAGTATAGACTTTTGTAGTAGGATCTGATGATTTTTTAAATTTCCTCAGTTTCTGTTGTTTTATCTCCCTTTTCATTTCTGATCTTGTTAATATGGATACTGCCTCTGGGCCCTCTGGTTAGTCTGGCTAAGGGTTTATCTATCTTGTTAATTTTCTCTAAGAACCAGCTCCTGGTTTTGTTGATTCTTTGTATGGTTCTTTTTGTTTGGTTGATTTCAGCCCTGAGTTTGATGATTTCCTGCCATTTGCTCCTCTTGGGTGTATTCGCTACTTTTTTGTTCTAGAGCTTTCAAGTGTGTTGTTAAGGTGCTAGTGTATGCTCTCTCCAGCTTCTTTTTGGAGGCACTCAGAGCTATGAGTTTTCCTCTTAGCACTGTTTTCATTGTGTCCCATAAGTTTGGGTATGTTGTGCCTTCATATTCATTGAATTCTAAAAAGTCTTTAATTTCTTCTTTTTATTTCTTCCTTGACCAAGTTATTATTGATTAGAGCATTGTTCAGCTTCCATGTTTATGAGAGCCTTCTGTTGCTTTGTTGTTATTGAAAACCAGCCTTAGTCCATGGTGATCTAATAGGAGGCATGGGATTGTTTTGGTCTTCTTGTATCCATTGAGGTATGTTTGTGACCAATTATATAGATAATTTTGGAGAAGATACCATGAGGTAGTGATAAGAAGGTGTATCCTTTTGTTTTAGGATGAAATGTTCCATAGATAATTGTCACATGCATTTGGTTCATAACTTCTGTTTGTTTCACTGTCTCTTTTTTTTCTGTTTCCATCATTATGAAAACTCTCATCTCCCCATTTGTGCGGCCATAAAGCAAGGGTCATCTGTGGGAAGCACTTCTCTCAAGACTTGATGAGCCTGGACACCTAAATGCTGGATCATATTAGCTTCTCTATTGTCAAATTCATATTTTCTCTTTAGGGATTGACATATCTTGTATTTTTCTTCATCTTCAAAATCCATTATTATGGAACTGATATATGTAAATTTATATATACGCAAACACTCTATAAAATTGGATTTTATTAATAACTTTTTAAAAGTCTCTATCTTGCTAAAAGTAATGACTAGTGCTGAAATCTATACTTTCAGCACTCAGGAAACTGAGATAGTGAGAATGCCATGAATTTAAGGTCCAGCTGGGTTATTTAATGGGTTTCACGTTAGGCTGGGCCCCAAAGTGAGGCCCTGTCTCAAAATAAACAAACAAAACAATTAGTTTAAAGATTTCCTTTCCTCAAGAGACACTTGTCTGTCATTGTATGGCAACAGGGCAAGAAAAAAAATCTACAATTAAACTGTAGAGTTAAACCCAAATGTGCTTTTCAGGATCATAACAATCTATTTGCATGGCAACTACAGTTCATTCAGGCCATCTCTGATTTGCTATGGCTAAGCAGAGAGACGCCAATATGAACTCAGCATTGTGTTCTAAAGGAATAAAGCCTTTTGAAGAAATTCTTTAGTCACAACTATACTCTGCCTGAAAGAGACAAGAAGTACTCAGTCTGAGATCTGCCTCCATCAATGCTAAATCATTTGTATATTTATAGGAGTTGGAGGACCCCCAAAAATAAACACAGTGAAAGAAGAATTAAGACCAAGACTGAGATTATCCATCCCCAGGGTTATAAGGAAGCCAACAGAGGACACTATCTCTCTTAGTTACTACGTGTGAAAGGACTTACTGCTGTGAAGGGACAACATGACCAAGGCAACTCTTATAAAAGAAAGCAGTTAATTGGGGCTGGCTTACAGTTTCAGAGGTTCAGTCCATTATTATCATGGCAGGAGGCGTGGCAGAGTTCAGGCAGACATAGTGCCAGAGGAGAGTTTCAAGTCTTGATCTGAGGCATCCAGAAGAAGACTTGCCATGAGAAGACAATCATCCTCACTGGGCAGGACCTGAGCATAGAAGAAGACTTCAAAGGCTACCCCCGGCAGTGACACACTTCCTCAACAAGGCCACACCTCCTAATAAAGAAACTCCCTATGGGCCAAGCATTGGGCCATATGAGTCTATGGAAGGCAAACCTATTCAAACCAGCACACTGTCCAAGTCAAGAGCATAGCAGTAAAGAGGAACAAGTGAGATTTTCTTGCTGAACTAACAAAATATTCAGCATACCTAGAGCTACGGAGCAGTGTAGAGAAACAATGCAGTGTGATAGAATAAGAGCAAAAAGGTGAGAAGCACAGTGGAGTCAACACTAATGCAGGTGGAGCATGGGGGTTTGGGAGCAGATGAAACCAGAGAGTGAAGAACTCTGTATACCCTTATGAACAAAGAGAAAGCTTAATTTAGCAAAACATTGGAAGTGTTGGAAGTGTTGGAGTAAGGTGTTGGTATGCTACAACTAATCTTAGGAGAGCTAGCCTGGAAGAGCTGGAGAAACGGTTCAGTGGATAAAGTGTCTGCTAGCGTGAAGACTTGAGTTCAGAGTACAAGTAAAAGCTGGATGAAATCTGTAACCTCAGTGCTCTGGGAAAGTAGAGACAAATGGTTCCCGGAAGCTCACTGGCCAAGTAGTCTAGGCCAAAGCAAGCATCAGGATCAAACGTACATGTAGAGGTCAAGTACAACTGCACAAACACACACACACGCACACACGCACACACGCACACACACACACACACACACGCACGCACGCACGCACGCACGCACGTACCATTAAAAAAAAAAAAAGAAAACCACCTGCAACTTTCTATTACAACAGTAATACAAAGCTTATAGGGAAAATGAGACCAAGGGACAATAAAGAGCCAAGAACTGGGCTTTGAATTTGAAATCTTGTCTTCTGCCCTTCCCACTGACCCTACGTCTTCCTGCCAACATCTCTAGAGACGTGGATGGCTCAGAAGCTTTAGTGTCAGGGACTCTGGAAAGCAGAAGAGTGCAGGGCAAGGACCAGAGCCATTTCTGTGTCTTTAAAGCCTTCAGCACAGTGAGGTTCCAACTGAGCCCCCTTGGGTGGTTAATCCACGTTCTTGGAGATTAAGTTCTCCCTGGACAGCCAATCCTAGGGAGCTTACGGCTCAGTTTCCTGCCCTACCCTTAAACTTCTCATTTGTTGTTTTGAGGTGTTTCAATGAAGTTAATGTCATTTTGTTGGATGCAGGAGTATTATTTATTATACAGCCTCACCTACTCCCAAATCCCGAGCCCTGCCCCAGTCTCCTGCATTCTGGGACTGCAGACATGCACCGCTATGGCTAACTTAAATTTCTTGTCATTACTTTTCTTTGTACCAATGAATTAGCAGGCTCACTTTCCTCACATAGATGACATAGACCAAGTGTTTGCATAGTCCTGCATGGCAGTCATGTTCCTGCAAACGGTTACATTACAGTGAGCAGGCAGGCTCTAAAGGCCCTGCTCTAAAGGCTCTGCCTCCTCACTTTGAGCCTGTGGCTCAATATATTCCAGAGGATTCCACTCTCCAGTCAAACTGGTTTTTTTTAAAGATTTATTTATTTTTACTTTATCTGTATGAAGGGATTTTTGCCGACATGTATGTACTGTTATCTTGTGTGGTGTGTGTGTGTGTGTGTGTGTGTGTGTGTGTGTATGTGTGTGTGTATTTGTGTCATGTATTAATGGAAGTCACAAGAGAAGGTCAGACCTCTTCAAACTGTAATTCAGATGGTTGGGAGCTGTCATGCTGGAAACCAAACCTGGGTCTTCTGAAAGAGCAGAAATTGTTCTTAACTTCTGAGCCATCTCTTTAGCTCTCTGTTGGATATTCTTAACACAGGAGATTCTATTCAGCAAATCCAGATGGGCTGTACTCAACACAGACCTGATTGTCTTTCTTTGTTCATATTTTAAAGGGGATTGTCTTTTTACCCAGTAGGGCACTTAGCAGCAATTTTTACATCTACTTAAGCATGCTGATAGTATATTTTTCTTGCTCCATTCATGACAAACAAAAATGTCTCCAGACATTGCAAAATGTCCCTTGGGGGAGGGCAAATTTGCCTGTGGTTGAGAACCACCAGTAAGGACTATGGTCTACATCTATAGCAACCAGTGCTATTGACTTCCTAGTCATCTGGACAAGGCAAGGTACAAGGAGTCCTGTGCTGCACAAATGATGCAACTTGTTCTCCAAGCCCAGCAAAGGAAGACCTTGACATAAAGAAGACGCTCAGAAAAAAGACACTAGCTCGAAGTCCTGACCCACACCAGGCCTCGGAGGCTTGAAGAACAGCGCCTTCCTTAGAAGATAGTCAGAGACCTTCCTTCCTCTCCTCCTGACTGGGCTCTACCACTCAAGGCTCTATTTCTCCTCACTTTCACAGTAAGTGGAGGCAGTGTTTCTCTTGAAGAAGGCACTGACTTCTGTTACTGCTCTTGAACAATGGAAGAGGTGTCAGCTTGGAGAGACTGTCCTTCACCAAAGATCTGCGGCAGACCAAGAGAGCCCAGTGTTGGCTCCAAAGCAAAGGTGAAGTGGTGAGGATAAAGACGGCATGTCCTGGAAAGTAACTGCAGTCATCCCTTCCCCACCCCTATCTCCACCACACACACACACACACACACACACACACACACACACACACATGCGCGTGCATCTGAAGATGTATATGGAAGGCAGAGGGAAAAAATGTTTTGCTTCCTCAGAGACTTACTAAGAAACCAAAGCCCATGATTTTGATTTCCCCTCATCTTCCAGACTGGAAACACACACACACACACACACACACACACACACACACACATTTTTTCAGTGCCTCTGAAGTGAATGCAATTCAGAAAGACAAGCTTAAACAAACCAAACTCACCAGAGACAGACATGTGAGCCGGGCTGACATATTTATTCATATTCAGATCAAATAAGACATCAGGGCCTGGAGTAGCTGTGCTCTCCATATCACCTCTCTCTTAACTTCAAATTTCCTAAGAGCCTTTAAATATAAATTTATTTGACAAGTTTTGACCAAGCGTCATCTACATGACAAGTTCTATGCTGGCAGACAATACAGGGATGAACTTTGATGTCTTAACATCTTCGATGAAGTTGAATTATTAATTGCAAGCGTCTTTGCTGGCCAGTAAGTCAGGGGAAAGAGAATGACGTGGTCTTGAAGCAGATGCACAGGGCAATGAAAATGCTGACAAGATGTTTTTAAACCTACGACAGGAAAGGAACTTGCTTGCTTTCGGTCAGCAATGCTGCTCAACCACTTAATAGGCCCTGCCTATCCGTTGCTTAAGAAGATCACTGTACCTCCCTATCACTGTACCCCTTCAATAGCGTCTAAACATTTCCTGTCTTCTTTAGCTCAAAGCTGTTAGAACGAGAAAGGCATGGAAAGGTTCTTCACATTGTTTTAAAGGAGCTGGTGGCCAGAGTACCTAGTTGTGTTGTTTAATTCCATTCATTTAGGCACAATCTCTGTATCTAGCCAGGGTGTTAAGAAAAGGAAATGGGGCTGATTATTTCCTGCTGAAAAATTACACTTCCCAGATTCCCTTGCGAGTATAGCCGCCATTTCAGCTCAGGCCCTGAGGGTACTGCATCCCATCTTGTTCTATAGGTATTTTGGCCATCTGCTATTTATGGAGGACGGAAGTGTCCCATCACAGTGAATAAACGTGGTCCTGCCAAAGCACAGACCAAGATTCCTTCTTTCCGCCTTCTGACTCCCTACAGCGGCCTTTTACTAATCTAACATATGGTGCTGACGACCAAGATGGGAAATCTGAGCCTACTAGCAGCTCCAAGCCACCACAGACATGCTCTTGGCCATGGTTGGAGGGCCAGGCAGACCGCCATTTTTCTCTTGGGCAGCCTTTTCTCTTTACTCTGGTTCTGCACTTGCCCTGTCACCGTTCTGCCTCACTCTGACACAGGGTGACGACCTCTGAGGTGTGAGGCCACACTACATTCATAGTCTATGTACACACATGCAACATAGCAAAACACCGGGACAAGGGATTGGGAGGGATGCTGGAAGAGACTGGGAGGAACAGAGGGAGGGGAACTGTAACTGGGATATATTATGTAAGACAGAAAATCCATTATCAACAACAACAAAATATGTGCAAAAAGAAAAAAATGGGTGGGAAGAGATGAGGGGATTGAGGGTGTGGAAAGGGGAGGAGTAGAAAAGGGAGTTTGGATATATTCAAATCTTTGAAAAATATATGAAATGTAATATTTTTAAAACATAAAAAATAAAATATTTTACATTTTGCACCCATAAAAAAAATGGCTACCTTGCCTAAAGCAATCTACAGATTCAGTGCAATCCCCATCAAAATTCTAATTCAATTCTAGAGTTAGAAAGAACAATTTCCCAATTTATCTGGAATTAAAAAAAATCCCAGGGTAACTAAACTATTCTCAACAATAAAAGAACTTCTGGGGAAAGCACCATCCCTGACCTCAAGCTCTACTACAGAGCAATTGTGATAAAAACTACATGGTATTGGTACAGTGACAAGCAGGTAGATCAGTGGAATAGAATTGAAGACCCAGAAATGAACCCACACACCTATAGTCACTTGATCTTTGACAAATGAGCTAAAAAAACATCCAGTGGAAAAAAGACAGCATTTTCAACAAATGGTGCTGGTTCAACTGACAGTCAACATGTAAAAGGATACAAATAAACCTACTCTTATCTCCCTGTACAGAGATAAAATTACAAAACCCTAATTTATAAAAATACAAATTTATTATAAACTGATAACGATAATTAAGATATAAAAAGACATACAAGTTAATGGTCATTATCAATACAAATGCAATTCCTTTAAGAGAAAAGCTTTGACTGAGAAACCAATTTTTACCTTCCATCATATAGAATTCTGTATATGTTGTCAAAATTAAGCCAAAAACAAGTGAAGTAAAACAAATTTAAAGTTAACTGAAAGTTTGTTTAATGTAAAAAAAAATATTCAAAATCAGGTATGTAAAGTGGCTCTGAAAAATTGAAAGCTTGGGTAAACTCTACTATATTTACATTATGCTTACATGGAAGGAACCTCAGGCTCCGGTTCTTCCCTTAGATGGAGCGCCATCCCACCGGAACAAGTTGCAGGACAAGGATGCATGGGAAATAAGACCTGTCAGAAATCTGCTGCGTCTGCCTCCAGCTGCATAGACCTGACCACCACCTCTGGCTGCATAGACCTGATCATTTCTTTCCATACAGGCGTAATAATAATAATAATAATAATAATAATAATAACAACAACAACAACAACAACAGTAATAATGATAATAACCTTATCTAAAGGTGAATTATTCCTTCTGTCTCACGTGAGAAGAGATAGACTCCCTTGCCCAGTGCAGGATCCCAGACTCTATATCCATGTCCTAAATGTCTCAGACCACAGAGAGGAAAATAGCAATTACTCTACCCTCCATGTCTCCCACGCTGACACGTCAAGGATGTTGTGAACAGGAACCTTGTACATAGCCCGCCACCCGACTGCCGTGGGAGCTCCACGCTAGTTAAATTAGTCATGACCTTTACACTGGCATTCGGTTCTTCCCCTTGGCAGAAGTTAATTTCGGGGTCCACACCATAACCATCTGTGTGGCCTGTTTCAAGGAGGCTGCCAGAGACTCTGCCATTAAACTCACAGTTTGGGGAAGTTGTTCGGAATATCCAGGCGTTATCTTTGACTGTTGGCTTTATTATCTGCAGAGTTGGCTAATCCTTCTAGCAAGTGGTACGCCCAGCCTTTCGAGTCTTCAGGAGGAATGGCTTAAATGCAGGAGATTCCCTTTGACCTGGGCTTGTCTGGGGGCTTATCTTTGAGAATGCAATCTAGCCTCAGCCCAGATAGAGAGTTCCAGAACCAGCACACATACGATTACGTTGAAGCCCATGGGGAGTGTGTAGACTTTGAAGGTGATACTTTGGATGTTTTCTAAGAAATCCCCAAAGCCAATTTCTGTTTAAGCTCATTTAATTTGGCTATCTTGCTTTACAAATTACGGCTCTGAACGAACAATCCATTTTTAAATAGAACAATGTTAAGTAGCATACTCACCACTGTCAGTATGTGGTGGCCTAGAGATTTGTCCATTGACAAGAGGGCTAAAGAGGTGGCTTTAAAATCCTTTGCTAATTCAGTCCATTATGTAACAATTTATATGTAAATTATGACAGATTTGACATGACTGACTGCTTTCATATTTAATCTGTTTGAGTCTATGAAATGAGAATGTAGACATATTTTTAAAGGTCTGCTAATAGAGGGAATTTTAGAAAAACATTCTGATTGTTCACTGTGAACTTTGTAAAATGAATTATTTGCTCTCACCATGACAGTCACTGGCTCAGGCAGTAACTCCGGGTGCTCTATGGTGTTCTAGAGAGGTGCCTGCTGAAGAGGAAGCAAGGCAGTCCCTGTCTCTGGGAGTATTTTTAAATTAAAAATTAAAAATAATTTATTTCAGGGGAATACAACTTAGAATTAAATTGTCTCTTTACATATCCTGACAATATAAAATATTCTTCTTCTATATACATATACAAATTTTATGTTGACAAATTGTGTATTAAGTCATTTTTAAAATGCTAGATATTGTCATTTAAGCTAATAGCCCCAATTTTTTTTATTTTATTTTCTATATTCTATGTTTACATTCCAAAGGCTTTCCCCTTTCCCAGTTCCCACCCACCATAGTTCCCATAGTTCCTCTCCCCCCCCCATCTGTTCCCCAATAATTCCCCCTCCCCCCTCGGTTTCTTTACTAAACTGGATGCAATCTTTACATGCCCAGGGTCCTCTCCTTTCTTCTTCTTGGGAATCATTTGACTTGCTATTTGTGTCTTGAGTATTTAGGGCTTCTGGGCTCATTAATATCCACTTATCAGTGATTGCATTTCATGTGCATTCTTTTGTGATTGGGTTAATTCACTCAGGATGATATTTTCCAGGTCTAACCATTTACCTACAAATTGCATGAATTCATTATTTTTAATTGCTGAGTAGTATTCCATTGTATAAATATACCACATTTTCTGTATCCATTCCTCCTTTGAGGGATATTTGGGCTCCTTCCAATTTCTGGCTATTATAAACAAGGCTGCTATAAACATAGTGGAGCATGTGTCCTTATTGCATGCAGGGGAATCCTCTGGGTATATGCCCAGGAGTGGTATGCCAGGGTCCTCTGGAAGTAACATGCCCAATTTTCTGAGGAACCGCCAAACTGATTTCCAGAGCGGTTTTACCATTTTGCAATCCCACCAACAGTGGAGGAGTGTTCCTCTTTCTCCACATCCTCGCCAGCACTTGTTGTCTCTTGAGTTTTTAATCTTAGCCATTCTGACTGGTGTGAGGTGGAATCTCAGGGTTGTTTTGATTTGCATTTCCCTGATGACTAATGATGTTGAACATCTTTTAAGGTGTTTCTCGGCCATCCGAATTTCTTCTGGTGAAAATTCTTTGTTTAGCTCTGTGCTCCATTTTTTGATAGGGTTATTTGTTTCTTTGTGGTCTAACTTCTTGAGTTCTTTGTATATATTGGATATTAGCCCTCTGTCGGATGTGGAGTTGGTGAAGATCTTTTCCCACTTTGTTGGTTGCCATTTTGTCCTTCTGACAGTGTCCTTTGCTTTGCAGAAACTTTGTAATTTTATGAGGTCCCATTTGTCGATTCTTGATCTTAGAGCATAAGCTATTGGTGTTCTGTTCAGGAACTTTTCCCCTGTGCCCAAGTCCTCCAGGGTCTTCCCAAGTTTCTTTTCTAATAGTTTCAGTGTGTCTGGTTTTATGTGGAGGTCCTTGATCCACTTGGAGTTGATCTTAGTGCAAAGAGATAAGATTGGATCAATTCGCATTCTTCTGCATGTTGACTTCCAGTTGAACCAGCACCATTTGTTAAAAAGGCTATCTTTATTCCACCGGATGGTTGTGGCTCCTTTATCAAAGATCAAGTGACCATAAGTCTGTGGGTTAACCTCTGGGTCTTCAATCCTGTTCCATTGATCTGCTTGCCTGTTGCTATACCAATACCATGCAGTTTTTAACACAATTGCTCTGTAGTACTGCTTGAGGTCAGGGATATTGATTCCCCCAGAAGTCCTTTTATTGTTGAGAATAGTTTTAGCTATCCTGGGTTTTTTGTTGCTCCAGATGAATTTGAGAATTGCTCTTTCTAGATCTATGAAGAATTGAGTTGGGATTTTGATGGGGATCGCATTGAATCTGTATATTGCTTTTGGCAAGATGGCCATTTTTACTATATTGATCCTGCCAATCCAGGAGCAAGAAATATTTTTCCATCTTCTGAGGTCTTCTTCGATTTCTTTCTTCAAGGACTTGAAGTTCCTGTTGTACAGATCTTTCGCTTGTTTGGTTAGAGTTACGCCAAGATATTTTATGTTGTTTGTGGCTATTGTGAAGGGTGTTATTTCCCTAATTTCTTTCTCTGCCTGCTTGTCCTTTGAGTACAAGAAGGCTACTGACTTGCTTGAGTTAATTTTATAACCTGCCACTTTGCTGAAGTTGTTTATCAGCTGTAGAAGTTCTCTGGTGGAGTTTTTTGGGTTGCTTAGGTAAACTATCATATCGTCTGCAAATAATGATAGTTTCACTTTTTCCTTTCCAATTTGTATCCCTTTGACTTCCTTATGTTGTCTAATTGCTCTTGCTAGGACTTCAAGTACTATATTGAAAAGATATGGAGAGAGAGGGCAGCTTTGTCTAGTCCCTGATTTTAGTGGGAATGCTTCAAGTTTCTCTCCATTTATTTTGATGTTGGCTACTGGTTTGCTGTAGATTGCTTTTACTATGTTTAGGTATGGGCCTTGAATTCCTGCTCTTTCCAAGACTTTTAGCATGAAAGGATGCTGAATTTTGTCGAATGCTTTTTCAGCATCTAATGAGATGACCATGTGGTTTTTTTCTTTCAGTTTGTTTATGTAGTGGATTACATTGATGGATTTCCGTATATTGAACCATCCCTGCATCCCTGGGATGAAGCCTACTTGATCATGGTGGATGATCGTTTTGATGTGCTCTTGGATTCAGTTAGCAAGAATTTTATTTAGTATTTTTGCATCTATATTCATAAGAGAAATTGGCCTGTAGTTCTCTTTCTTTGTTGGATCTTTTTGTGGTTTAGGTATTAGCGTAATTGTGGCTTCGAAGAATGAGTTGGGCAGTGTCCCTTCTGTCTCTATTTTGTGGAATAGTTTGGAGAGTATTGGTGTTAAGTCTTCTTTGAAGGTCTGGTAGAATTCTGCACTAAAACCATCTGGTCCCGTACTTTTTTTGGTTGGGAGGCTTTCTATAACCCCTTCTATTTCTTTAGGGGTTATGGGACTATTTAGCTGATCTACTTGATGCTGATTTAATTTTGGTATTTGATATCTGTCTAGGAAATTGTCCATTTCCTCCAGGTTCTCCAGTTGTTTTGAGTATAGACCTTTGTAGTAGGATCTGATGATGTTTTGAATTTCCTCAGTTTCTGTTGTTATGTCTCCCTTTTCATTTCTAATTTTGTTAATTTGTATACTGTCTCTGTGTCCTTTGGTTAGTCTGGCTAAGGGTTTATCTATCTTGTTGATTTTCTCAAAGAACCAGCTCCTGGTCTTGTTGATTCTTTGTATGGTTCTCTTTGTTTCTATTTGATTGATTTCAGCCCTGAGTTTGATGATTTCTTGTCTTCTACTCCTCCTGGGTGAATTAACTTGTTTTTCTTCCAGGGCTTTAAGGTGTGCCATTAAGCTGCTAGTATATGCTCTCTCCAGTTTCTTTTTGGATGCACTTAGAGCTATGAGTTTTCCTCTTAGCACTGCTTTCATTGTGTCCCATAGATTTGGGTAGGTTGTACCTTCATTTTCATTGAATTCTAAAAAGTCTTTGATTTCTTTTTTTATTTCTTCCTTGACCAAGGTGTCATTGAGTAGAGTATTGTTCAGTTTCCATGTGTATGTGGGCTTTCTGTTGTTTTTGTTGTTATTGAAGACCACTCTTACTCCATGGTGATCTGATAGACGGCATGGGATTAGCTCGATCTTCTTGTATTTGTTGACATCTGTCTTGTGACCAATTATATGGTCTATTTTGGAGAAGGTCCCATGTGGAGCTGAGAAAAAGGTATATTCTTTAGCTTTAGGATGAAATGTCCTATATATATCTGTTAAATCCAATTGGTCCAGAGTTTCAATTAGTTTCACTGTGTCCCTGTTTAGTTTCTGCTTTCCTGATCGGTCCATTGAGGAGAGTGGAGTGTTGAAGTCACCCACAATTATTGTGTTAGGTGTAATGTGTGCTTTAAGCTTTAGTAAGGTTTCTTTTACGAATGAGGCTGCCCTTGCATTTGGAGCATAGATGTTCAGTATTGAGAGCTCTTCTTGGTGGATGTTTCCTTTGGCCAGCAAGAAGTGACCTTCTGAGTCTCTTTTGATGATTTTAGGTTGGAAGTCAATTTTATCTGATATTAGAATGGCTACTCCAGCTTGTTTCCTGAGACCATTTGCTTGTAAAATTGTCTTCCAGCCTTTTACTCTAAGGCAGTGTTTGTCTTTGACACTGAGATGTGTTTCCTGTATGCAGCAAAATGTAGGGTCCTGTTTCCGTATCCAGTCTGTTAATCTATGTCTTTTTATTGGGGAATTGAGTCCATTGATGTTAAGAGATATTAAGGAATAGTAATTATTTCCTCCAGACATTTTTGAAATTATATTTATTTTATTTATTTTTTATATTCGAGAGGTTACCTTCTTTTGGGTTTGATGAGAGGAGGTTTCTATCTTGCTTCTTCCCGGGTGTAGTTTCCGTCCTTGTCTTGGTGTTTTCCCCCTATTATCCTTTGTAGGGCTGGATTTGTGGAAAGATATCGTGCAAATTTGGTTTTGTCATGGAATACCTTGATGTCTCCATCTATGGTGATTGAGAGCTTTGCTGGGTAAAGTAGTTTTGGCTGAAGTTTGTGTTCTCTTAGAGTTTGCATGATATCTGCCCAGGATCTTCTAGCTTTCATGGTCTCAGGTGAGAAGTCTGGTGTTATTCTGATAGGTCTTCCTTTATAAGTTACTTGGCCTTTTTCTCTTGCTGCCTTTAATATTCTTTCTTTGTTTAGTACATTTGTAGTTTTGATTATTATGTGACGGGATGTATTTCTGTTCTGATCCAGTCTGTTTGGGGTTCTGTATGCTTCTTGTATATTCATGGGCATCTCTCTCTTTAGGTTGGGGAAGTTTTCTTCCATAATTTTGTAGAAGATATTTGCTGGCCCTTTAACTTGTACATCTTCATTCTCGTCTATACCTATAATCCTTAGGTTTGGTCTTCTCATTGTGTCCTGGATTTCCTGGATGTTTTGGGTTACAGCCTTTTTGCATTTAGTATTTTCTTTGACTGTTGAATCAATGGTTCCTATGGTATCTTCGGCTTCTGATATTCTGTCTTCTATCTCTTGTATTCTATTGTTGATATTTGCATCTATGGCTCCTGATTTCTTCCCAAGGTTTTCTATCTCCAATGTTGTCTCCCTCTGTGATTTCTTAGTTGTTTCTACTTCTGTTTTTAGTGCCTGGATGGATGTGCTCAGATCTTTCGCTTGCTTGATTGTGTTTTCATGTATTTCTTTAATAGATTTTTGTGTTTCCTCTTTCATAGCTTCTACTTGTTGGCCCACGTTCTTCTGTATTTCTTTAAGTGATTTTTGTCTTTCCTCCTTATTGTCTTCTTCTTTTTGATCCATCTTCTCCTGCATTTCTTGAAGTGATTTTTGTATTTGCCTTGTAAAGGCTTCTAACTTTTGATCCATTTTCTCTTCTATTTCTTTACGAGGTTTTTCTATGTGTTCAGCTACCAGCATCCTGACCAGTGATTTTATATCCAAGTCTTCTTTTTCTGGTGTTTTGGGGTATCCAGGGCTTCCTGTTGTTGGCGAACTGGGTTCATATGCTGTCATGTTGTCTTGATTTCTGTTAGTGACATTCCTTCGTTTACCTTTTGCCATCTGGTTATTTCTGGTGTTAGTTGACCTTGTTGTCACTGGCTGGTGTTTGAATCTCCTATGAGGCTGGGCTTACCTGTTGTTTCTCTACTGGTGGTTATGCGTGATTGCTGCTCAACGGGATCACGAGCTGGCTGCCACCCACTGACTTTGTGCACGGCCTGAGGTCTCCGGGAAGTGTGGGGGAGTGCAGCAGAGCCTCGGCAGGTGCTGCTGGGCCTGCCTAGTAGCGAGAGCCTAGCAGATCCCCCCACGTGGTAGCCCCTGATGGAATCTGTCTACCTGTTCCTTTCCAGCTGTGTTCTGGTTGCAGTATGGAGGCCTGCCGCTATCGCTGGTCCGGGCTCCTGGGGAGCTGGGTGGTTCTGGCTGCCTCGGTGCACGGCCTAAGCTCTCAGGGACGTGCTGCAGAGCCTAGGCGCCTGGGCCCGCCTGTGGGCGAGAGCTTAGCAGCTCTCCCTGCTCTAGCCCCAGGCGGAGTCTCTATCTGCACCTTTCCAGCTGTGTCCTGGTGGCAATATGGAGGCCTGCCGCTATAGCTGGTCCTCACTCTTCTTAATAATCAAGAATTGTTGCTTATCCTGGTTCCGTGGGCAGGGTCTGAGCGCCTGGCAAGCTGGCTAGGTCTGGCTGACCTGCTACCGGCTGGATGGGAAGCTGCAGACAAGATGGCGCTGCCTGCAGGGCGTTCGGGGGTCTGGCCTGTGAGCGCAGAGCGCAGGCACGGCCGCTGTACTCCAAACCGCTAGGCTGTGCGCAGTTCCTGCCCCAGACCTGAGTCCCCGGAGGTCTTAAACTCGGGCTGTCTCTGGTACCTGGTTCCGCTGGCAGGGTCTGAGCACCTGGTAAGCTGGCTACGTATGGCTGACCTGCTACCAGCTGGATGGGGAGCTGCAGACAAGATGGCGCTGCCTGCAGGGGGTTCGGGTCTGGCCTGCGAGCGCAGAGCTCAGGCACGGCCACTGTTAATAGCCCCAATTTTTAAAATTTCACCTAATAAGGTAACCAAAAAAATTTTTTACTTGAGATACTGTGTTTTTGTTCATTAAATAATAGCTGATATTGTTAATATTTAAAGCAAACATACCAAGTTCATCATATGTGAAAGCCGGAAATATCAGATACTTTCTGTTCAAATTCATATCTTAGCTGCTAAGTTGAACTGCCTTCTTTTACAAAGCTTCTAGGTGTTTCTTCCTTATGCAGCAGTCTGAAATAAACAAACAGCTAATTACAGTTAACTTATCCCTCTTCAGAACTCTGGTACTTGCTCCAACCAGTTATACAATTGCGTTTAACTGGCCTTAATCTTTATGTAAAAGTTTTCCTCTCGTAACTTTGCCTCTTCAAGTTCCCCCCCGAAACTGGCCACTTCCCTCCTGACCTCGGGTTCTGGCCCTCTGCCAGCTGGTAGGCTTTATCCGGACACTCTAGGGGCTGCTCCCTTCACTGCCCTGCCTCCAGCCTTAAAGCAGATCAATGCCCCCAAATCCCTGAAGCAGGGGAGGGCGGGAGGACAGGGAACTAAACAAGCCGGACTGAAACCTCCCTCGCATCAGTTAATCCCTCTGTCTCATCGACTCAGATCAGCGGAACATCCTTCCGGACCAGCTCAACTCCTTGACTGCTCCAGTGCTCCAAGACAAAAAAAAAAGGACCAGATCCGACTACTGCTGAGGGTGGAGCCCGTGCCCTCCTCCTCAACCCAAACCGATTCCACACCTACACATTCCGACTGGTTGGAAATGGGGCCTAAGAGCAGAGGAGCCAGACAGTAATTTAAGGACAAAGCTCTTCCGGTATCTGAGCTTCTGGTTCCTTCTGACCCTGGCCTCTCTCCACGGTCTCCTTTCCCTCCTTATTAACGGCATACTTTCGTGTTTACAGATGCTTTCTAACGTTTTGCTTACTGAACTTCACTCTAGACCCAAACAAAAGCGATCCATGCAAGCTCTGCCAATAGCTCTCACCCTACAACAGCTCCATTTGTTCCTGGTATAGCTGGTAAAAAGGCTTTTGAGATGCAGGGGAGAAAATGGCTTAAAAGGACTTTTATTGCTTTCACCCTAGGTGTGATGGTTTGTATATGATTGGCCCAGGAAGTGACCTCATTAGGAGGTGTGGCCTTGTTGGAGTAGGTGTGTCACTGTGGGTGTGGGCTTAAGACCCTCACCCTGGCTGCCTGAAAGTCAGTCTTCCACTAGCAGCCTTCAGATGAAGATGTAGAACTCTCAGCTCCTCCTGCACCATGCCTGCCTGGATGCTGCCATGTTTCTGCCTTGGTGACAATGGACTGAACCCCTGAGCCTGTAAGCCAACCTCAATTAAATGTTGTCTTTTATAAAACTCGCATTGGTCATGGTGTCTGTTCACAGCAGTAAAACCCTAACTAAGACACTAGGCCAGACACAATTCTTTATATGATCCGCTATTTTCCCCTGTTGCCTTCCTTGTATGTCCTGTATCTCCCTGGTACTTCTTCAAGTTCTTTCTGGTGACGCATCCTGGCCATGGGACTGTTTACCCTGCATTGGCGCTATGTCCTCCCCCTCCCCCTGTCACTGGCACGTTCACTCTCCCTCCGTCCCTTTCTGCTCCACAGCCTTCCCAGAAAGCCTCTCAGTTTTACTCTGTAACCAAACCGTCTGTTTACAGCCCTCTGGTAATAGTTTTCTAAGTCTCTTTGGGAATAAAGAACAGCAAACACCTGATCCAGTGCAGCCAATCAAGACTCTCCTCCCGCTACATGATCACAGGCCCAGAACTATCCATTCCAGCAAAGACCCTCCTAGGAAAAAGGCAAACAAACAAACAATAGAACTAACAAAGCCACTATAACACCACTGCCCTGGATTATACGTGTGTGTGTGTGTGTGTGTGTGTGTGTGTGTGTGCGCGCGTGCGCGCGCCACACACGTGCACACGCCACACACGTGCACACACACAGTGAAAAAATGTTCCCTCACAATGAATAAACATTGTCCTGCCTAAGATGGCAACCTGCCTTTCTATCTGCCTCTCTCTCTCTCTCTCTCTCTCTCTCTCTCTCTCTCTCTCTCTCTTTCCTCTCCTCTCCTCTTCTCTCTCTCTCTCTCTCTCTCTCTCTCTCTCTCTCTCTTTCCTCTCCTCTCCTCTTCTCTCTCTCTCTCTCTCTCTCTCTCTCTCTCTCTCTCTCTCTCTAGCTGCTATTAATCTAACAGGTAATTACTACAGTCAAGCAATGTTTCAAGAATCTGTCACATAAAACAGGGGAAGAATCTACCATAAAATGGATATTTTTAATCGGTTTATTTATTCACTTTACATCCTGGTTGCAGCCCCCACCCTCCCCACTCTCTTCCCAGTCTCCCACTTAAATCCTCCCCATTACCACTTCCCCTCTCTTTGGAGAAGGGAAGCCTCCCATGAGTACCACCCAGCCCTGGGACATCCAGACACAACAGGACTAAGTGTGTCCTCTCTCACTGAGGCGTGACGAGGCAGTCCAGTTATCCTCTGTCAACATGTTGAGGAAGCGTACTTGTGGTACAGTGGGACATCTTGTGGGTCTATGCCTAGGAGTGGTATACCTGGGTCTTGAGGTAGAACTATTCCCAATTTTCTGAGAAACTGCCAAATTGATTTCCAATGTGGAAACGGTTTGCACTCCCACCAGCAATGGAGGAGTGTTTCCCCTTGCTCCACATTCTTTCCAGCATCTGCTGCCCCTTGGGGTTTTGATCTTAGCCGTTCTGATGGGTGTACGATGGAATCTCATAGTCGTTTTGATTTTACATTTCCCTGATGGCATTGGACAATTCTTTAAATTCTTCTTGGATATTAAAGATCTCTCTTTTGGTATTTCTCTATCTCTGTACCCCATTTTTCAATTAGGTTATTCCATTTTCTGGTGCCCATTTCTTGAGTTCTTTATATATTTTGGATATTAGTTTTCTGTCACATATAGGGTTGGAGATCTTTTCCCATCTTATAGTCTGTCATTTTGTCCTATTGACGGTGTCCCTTGCCTTATAAAAGTTTTCTTCAGCTTCATGAGATCACATTTATTAATTTGTTCATCTTAGTGCCTAAGGCATTACTGTTCTGTTCAGGAAGTCGTCTTCTGTGCCAGTCCAGTCAAGGAAGTTTCCCACTTTCTCTTCTATTACATTTAGTGTGTCTGGTTTTATATTGAGGTCTAATTATATCCACCTGCACTTGAGTTTTGTACTAGGTGACAAACGCGGGTATATTTGTAAGTTTTCTACATGGGTTTATTTATGGGACTTTGATTCAACTATTGATCAGCCTGTCTGTTTTTATTACAATGCCATGTGGTTTTTATTACTATTGCTCCATAGTGTAGCTTGATGTCATGGATGGTGGTATCTCCAAAAGTTCTTTTATTGTATAGGATTGTTTTAGCTAACCTGGATTTTTTGACGGTGTTTTTCCATATGAAGCTGAGAATTGTTCAATGTCTGTAAATAATTATGTTGGAATTTTGATGGGAATTGCAGTGAATCTGTAGATTTCTTTTGGTAAGATCAACATTTTTACTATGATAATCCCACCAATCCACGAGCATGGGAGATTTTTTTCCATCTTCTGGTAGCTTCTTCAGTTTCTTTCCTCAGAGTCTTGAAGTTCTTGTCATACAGGTCTTTCATTTGCTTTGTTAGAGATATACCAAAATATTTTTATATTATTTGTGGCTATTGTAAAGGATGTTGTTTCCCTAACTTCTTTCTCAATTGGTTTATTATTCGTATAAAGGAGGGTTACTGGGCTTATTTTGTTCTGTTTTGAGGGTTTTTGTTTTGTTTTGTTTTGATTTGTTTTGTTTTTAGTTATTTTTGTATCCACCTACTTTGCTGAAGGTGTTTATAAGCTGTAGAAACTGTCTGGTAGAACTTTCGGGGTCATTAATGTAGATAATACCATACCACCTGCAAATAGCAATATTTTGACCTCTTACTTTCATTTTGTATCCCCTTGGTCTCCTTTAAGTGTCGTATTGCTCTAGCTAGATTTTCAAGTACTGTGTTGGATAGAGAGCAAGTGAGTAGCCTTATCTTGTCCCTGATTTTAGCGGAATTGCTTTAAGTTTCTCTCCATATAATTTGATATTGGCTATTGGCTTGCTGTATATTGCTTTTATTATGTTTTGATGTGCAGCTTGTATTCCTGATCTCTCCAATTTTTAACCTCTTTAGAAGGGGTGTTAGATTTTTCTCAAAGGTTTTTCTAGTATCTAATGAGATGTTCATGTGGATTTTCTCTTTTAATTGGTTTATACGGTAGATTACGTGGATGGGTTTTCTTATACTGAACCATCCCTCTGCATCCGTGGTCATGGTGGATCATATTTTTGATGTATTCTAGGATTCCTTTTGCCAGTATTTTATTGAGTATTTTTGCATCAGTTGGTCCAAACTTCTCTGTCTTTGTTGAGTTCTTAATGTGGTTTAGGGATTGGGGTCACTGTGGCCTCATAAAAACAGCTTGGGTAGGTTCCTTCTGTTTCTATTTTAGGGACTAGTTTGAGGAGTAATGGGATTAGCTCTTCTTTGAAATTCTGGTAAAATTCTGAGCTAAAGCCTTTTTCGATTAGGAGACTTTTAGTGACTGCTTCTATTTTCTTAGAGGTTATAGGTTTATTTAAATAGTTTACATGATCTTGCTTTTACTTTTGTAAAGTGGTATCTGTTTAGAAAATCATACATTTCATTTGATTTTCCAATTTTGTGGAGTACAGGTTTTTGAAGTAAGACTTAAGTATTCTTTGAATTTCTTCAATGTCTGTTGTTATGTCTCCCCTTTCATTTCTGATTTTGTTTTTTTATAAGATATTTTCTTTATTTACCTTTCAAATGGTATAGTCTTTCCTTGTTTCCCCTTAAAAAGTCCCTTATAGCATCCCCCTCTCCCTGCTCACTAACCCTCCCTCTCCTGATTCCCTGTCCTGGCATTCCCCTACACTGGGGCATCAAGCCTTCACAGGACCAAGAGCCTGTCCTCTCGTTGATGTCTGACAAGGACATCCTCTGCTAAATATGTGACTGGAGCCATGGGTCCCTCTATGTGCACTCTTTGGTTAATGATTAGGCCCTGGGAGCTCTGGAGGGTACTGGTTGGTTCACATTGTTGTTGCTCCTATGGGGCTGCAATCCCCTTCACCTTTTTGGGTCCTTTCTCTAGCTCCTCCACTGGGGGCACTGTGCTTAGCCCAATGGATGGCTGTGAGCATCCACTTTTGTATTTGTCAGGCACTGGCAAAGCTGGCGATTATTCCCAGCTTCTGGGCTAATATCCACTTATCAGTGAGTGCATACCATGTGTGCTCTTTTGTTACTGGGTTACCTTAACTCAGGATGATATTTTCTAGGTCCATCCATTTGCCTAAGAATTTCATGAATTCATTTTTTAATAGCTGAGTAGTACTCCATTGTGTAAATGTACCATATTTTCTGTATCCATTCCTCTGTTCAGGAACATATGGGTTCTTTCCAGCTTCTGGTTATTATAAATAAGGCTGCTATAAAGATAGTGGAGCATGGGTCCTTACTACAAGTTGGAGCATCTTCTGGGCATATGCCCAGGAGCAATATAGCTGGGTCCTCACGTAGTACTATGTCCAGTTTTCTAAGAAACTGCCAAACTGATTTCCAGAGGGGTTGTACCAGCTTGCAATCACACCAGCAATGGAGGAGTGTTCCTCTTTCTCCACATTCTCTCCAGCATCTGCTGTCGCCTGAGTTTTTTATCTTAGCTATTCTGAATAGTGTGAGATGGAATATCAGGGTTGTTTTGATTTGCATTTCCCTGACAACTAAGGATGTTGAACATTTCTTTAGGTGCTTCTCAGCCATCCATTATTCCTCAGGTGAGAATTCTTTGTTTAGCTCTGCACACCATTGTTTAATAGGGTTGTTTGGTTCTCTGGAGTCTAAAATCTTGAGTTCTTTGTATATATTGGATATTAGCCCTCTATCAGGTGTAGGATTGGTAAATATCTTTTCCCAATCTCTTGGTTGCCATTTTGTCCTATTGACAGCGTCCTTTGCTTTACAGAAGTTTTGTAATTTTATGAGATCCCATTTGTCAATTCTTGTTTTTACAGCATAAGTTATTGGTGTTCTGTTCAGGGAATTTTCTCCTGTGACCATGTGCTCAAGGCTCCTCTGGACTTAACTTTTCTATTAGTTTTAGTGTATCTGGTTTTATGTGGAGGTCCTTGATCCACATAGACTTGAACTTTGTACAATGAGATAAAAGTGGATTCATTTGCATTCTTCTACAAGCTAACCTCCAGTGGAACCAGCACCATTTGTTGAAAATGCTGTCTTTTTTCCACTGGATGGTTTTAGCTCATTTGTCAAAGATCAAGTGACCATAGGAGTGTGGGTTCATTTCTGGGTCTTCAATTTTATTGCATTGATCTACCTGCCTGTCACTGTATCAATATGATGCCATTTTTATCACAATTGCTCTGTAGTATAGCTTGATGTCAGGGATGGTGATTCCCCCAGAAGTTCTTTTATTGTTGAGAATAGTTTTAGTTACCATGGGTTTTTTGTTATTCCAGATAAATTGGGAAATTGTTCTTTCTAACTATATGAAGAATTGAGTTAGAATTTTGATAAGGATTGCATTGAATCTGTAGATTGCTTTCAGTAAGACAGCCAATTTTACTATATTAATCGTACCAATCCATGAGCATGGGAGATCTTTCCATCTTCTGAGATCATCTTCAAATTCTTTCTTCAGAGGCTTGAAGTTCTTGTCATACAGAGCTTTCACTTGCTTAGTTAGAGTCATATCGAGGTATTTTATATTATATATTTTATATTATAATTTTATTTATATATTTGGGACTATTGTGAAAGGTGTTGTTTCCCTAATTTCTTTGTCATCCTATTTATCCTTTGAGTAGAGGAAGCCTACTGATTTGTTTGAGTTAATTTTGTATCCAGCCACTTTTCTGAAGTTGTTTATCATGTTTAGGAGTTGTATGGTGGGGTTTTGGGGGGTCACTTAAGTATACTATCATATCATATGCAAAAAGTGATATTTTGACTTCTTCCTTTCTAATTTGTATCCCTTTGACCTCCTTTTGTTGTCTAATTGCTCTGGCTAGGAATTCCAGGACTATATTGAATAGGAAGGGAGAAAGTAGACAGCCTCTAGTCCCTGATTTTAGTGGGATTGCTTCAAGTTTCTCTCCTTTTAGTTGGATGTTGGCTACTGGTTTGCTGTATATAGCTTTTACTATGTTTAGGTATGGACCTTGAATTCCTGATATTTCCAAGACTTTTAACATGAAGGAGTGTTGATTTTCCTTGAATGCTTTCTCATCATCTAATAAAATGATCATGTGGTTTTTTTCTTCGTTTGCTTATCTAGTGGATTACATTCACAGATTTTCATATATTAAACCATCCCTACATCCCTGGGATAAAGCCTACTTGATCATGATGGATGAACATTGTGATGTGTTCTTGGATTCAGTTTGTGAGAATTTTATTGAGTATTTTTACATCGATATTCATAAGGGAAATTGTTCCGAATTTCTCTTTCATTGTTGGGTCTTTGTGTGATTTAGGTATCAAAGTAATTGTGGCTTCTTTGAATGGATTGGGTAGCATTCATTCTATTTCTAATTTGTGGAATACCTTGAAGAGTATTGGTGTTAGGTCTTCTTTGAAGGTGTGATAGAGCTCTGTACTAAATCCATCTGGTCCTGGGCTTTTTTTGGTTGGGAGAGTATTAGTGACTGTTCCTATTACTTTAGAGGATGTGGGATTGTTTAGATCATTTATCTGATCCTGATTTAACTTGAGTACCTTATATCTGTCTAGAAAATCATCCATTTCATACAGATTTTCCAGTTTTGTTGAGTATAGGCTTTTGTAGTAGGATCTGATTTTTTTTTAATTTCCTCAGTTTCTGTTATTGTGCCTGTTAATTTCTGATTTTGTAAATTTGGATAGTGTCTCTGTGCCCTCTGGTTAGTTTGGCTAAGGGTTTATCTATCCTGTTAGTTTTCTCAAAGAACCAGCTCCCAGTTTGTTTTGATTCTTTGTACAGTTCTTTTTGTTTCTACTTAGTTGATTTCAGCCCTGAGTTTGATTATTTCCTGCCATCTATTCCTCTTGGGTGTATTTGCTTCTTTTTGTTCTAGAGCTTTCAGGTGTGCTATTAAGCTGCTAGTGTATGCTCTCTCCAGTTTCTTTTTGGAGGCACTCAGAGCTATGAGTTTTTCTCTTAGCACTGTTTTCTTTGTTTCCTATAAGTTTGGGTATGTTGTGGCATCATTTTCATTAAATTATAAAAATTATTTAATTTCTTTCTTTATTTCTTCCTTGACCAAGTTATCATTGAGAAGAGTGTTGTTCAGCTTCCATATGTAACATATAGGCTTTCTTTCATTTTTGTTGTTATTAAAGATTAGCCTTAGTCCTTGGTGATCTGATAGGATGCATGGGATTATTTCAATCTTCTTTTATCTGTTGAGGCCTGTTTTGTGACAAATTATATGATCAATTTTGGAGAAGGTACCATGAGGTGCTGAGAAGAAGGTATATTCTTTTGTTTTAGGATAAAATGTTCTATAGATATCTGTTAAATCCATGTGGTTCATAACTTCTGTTAGTTTCACTGTGTTGCTTTTGAGTTTCTATTTCCATGATCTGTCCATTGATGAGAGTGGGGTGTTGCAGTCTCCCACTATTACTGTGTGAGGTGCAATATGTGCTTTGAGCTTTAGTAAAATTTCTTTTATGAATATGGATGCCCTTGAATTTGGAGCATAGATGTCCAGAATTGAGTGTTCATCTTGGTAGAATTTTCCTTTGATGAATATGAAGTGTCTTTCTTTATCCTTTTTGATAACATTAGGTTGAAAGTCGATTTTATTCTATATTAGAATGGCTACTCTGGCTTATTTCTTGGGACCATTTGCTTGGAAAATTGTTTTCCAGCCTTTTACTCTGAGGTAGTGTCTGTCTTTGTCACTTAGGTGGGTTTCCTGTATTCAGCAAAATGTTGGGTCCTGTTTATGTATCCAGTCTGTTAGTCTTTTTTTTTTAACTGGGGAATTTAGTCCATTGATGTTAAGAGATATTAAGGAATACTGATTGTTGCTTATTTTTGTTATTGGAGGTGGAATTATGTTTCTGTGGCTATCTTCTTTTTGGTTTCTTAAAAGAAGTTTATTTTCTTGCTTTTTCTAGGGTGTGATTTCCCTCCTTTGTTGGAGTTTTCCACTTATCCTTTGACGGACTGGATTTGTGGAAAGATATTGTGTAAATTTGTTTTTGTCATGGAATATCTGGGTTTCTCCATCTATGGTAACTGAGAGTTTTGCTAGGGATAGTAGTAGCCTTGGTTGGCATTTGTGGAAAAGTTAGGAGCCAGAGATCGAAGACAAGGTCCAGCCACAGACAAGGTGGGTGTTCCTCTGTAGTGGACCAAGCTCCATCCCCAGTGTCTGAGAGTACTTGCCAAGTCACTTTGGTAGGGTCGTGGGGGTCGCTGAGGCTCAGTGTCTTAGTCAGGGTTTCTATTCCTGCACAAACATCAAGATCACGAAGCAAGTTAGGGAGGAAAGGGTTTATTGAGCTTACACTTCCACGTTGCTGTTCATCACCAAAGGAAGTCAGGACTGGAACTCAAGCAAGTCAGGAAGCAGGAGCTGATGCAGAGGTCATGGAGGGATGTTTCTTACCAGCTTGTTTCCCCTGGCTTGCTCAGCTTGCTTTCTTTTAGAACCCAGGACTACCAGCCCAGGGATGGCACCACCCACAAGGGGCCCTCCCCCATTGATCACCAACTGAGAAAATGCCCCACACCTGGATCTCATGGAGGCAGTTCCTCAACTGAAGCTCCTTTCTCTGTGATAACTCCAGCCTGTATCAAGTTGACACACAAAACCAGCCAGTACACTGTATATTGCTTTTACTATGTTTATATATGGACCTTGAATTCCTTATCTTTCCAAGACTTTTAACATGAAGGGGTGTTGAATTTTGTCAAATGTTTTCTCAGCATCTAATAAAATGATCTGATCATGTGGTTTTTTTCTTTGAGTTTGTTTATATAGTGGATTATGTTCATGGATTTTCATATGCCTTCTTGATCATGATGGATGATCATTGTGATGTGTTCTTGGATTCAGTTTGTGAGAATTTTATTGAGTATTTTTGCATCGATATTCATAAGGGAAATTGGTCTGAAGTTCTTTATCTTTGGTTGGGTCTTTGTGTGGTTTAGGTATCAGAGTAATTGTGGCTTCATAAAACAAATTGGGTAGTGTTTGTTCCGCCCCTAATTTGTGGAATACTTTGAAGAGTATTAGTATTAGGTCTTCTTTGAAGGTCTGATAGAGCTCTGCACTAAGTCCATCTGGTCCTGGGTTTATTTATTTATTTTTTTTTTGGTTGGGCTAGACAATGGAACTCTGAGGACAGACTAGAAGCTGAGTATGTCCCAGGGGACATGGCAGGCAGGGGATTTGGGGCAGGCGAAAGGTCTACCCTGAATGTTCCTGGTGCAGCAGGCTTGGCAGAGGTTAGTAGAGCAGTGGCTGGAAAACAGAGCTAACATGCAGCTCTGGGAATGGACACTTTACCCAAAAGAGCTTCAGTGTGAGGCTACCATATATCTGCCTGCGGTAGTGAAATTAGAAAAGTTGGGGGTTGTTTTCATCAATCCCATAACAAGCCTCCGTCTTGCTGCTTGTCCATTCATCTATTGGTCATGGTTGATAAATGGCTAATCGCATACAACATTCTGTGGTGGCAGTATCCTTTTGTCCTTCAGCAGGAGTAATGGAGAGAGTAAACAAACAGAAAAGGAGAAGATGTTTAAATAAATACAAATAAAACCCTTTCTCTTCTCAAATGCCATACTCAAATATTTTCAAAGGAATTTTTTAAACTTCAGAAACTCTTCTAGCATTGTCCTCTATCAAATTTCAGAGATCCACTAAGTACCATTTCCTGCATTGAGAGGCAATGTGGAAAGCACTAATTCAAGACAGATAAAGCCTTGAAAGAGATATTATTTGTAAACGCTATGAGTTTTTTTTTTTCTATAAGACTCAAGTTGTGCTGGAGAGATGGCTTAGTCAGTAGAGTACTTGATGTCTACGCCTGAAGACCTGACCTGAGTTCCTATCCCAGGACCAACACAAAAATGGCAGTTCTTGTCTGTAATACTGCAATGCTGGAGAGGCCAAACGAGTAGATACCTGGAGCTCACGAGCCAGCCAACCTAGGCAAACTGATGAGTTCTAAATCAGTAAGAGAGCTGCCTCTGCCTCAACAAGAGAGATGAAGAGAGATAAAGGAAGATGCCTGGCAGCAGCTTCTAACCTCCACTTGCCACACACAGGCCCAAGATACCACACACACACACACACACACATACACACACACACACACACACCACCCATGCACCCCCATACACACATACATACACACCACACACATCCAGACACATACACACCACATACCCAACAATGCCACACACATACAGGACCAACACATGCACATATACACACACATACACATGAACATACATACCGTACACATATAGGACCAACACATGTACACACATACACACACACACACACACACACACACACGTCCTTTTCAAATTATTGTGACATGAGGGTGTCCTCCTTGCTCATGGGGAAGAAAGTGAACTTGCTAGTCCCAGCAATAGCTTCTATACTGTGTGTGGTATATGTACACCACACACCCACACATACACACACACACACACACACACACACACCACATACCCAAAAATGCCACACACATACAGGACCAACACATGCACATATACACACACACATACACATGAACATATATATACACACACATATACATATACCATACATACCATACACATATAGGACCAACATATGTACACACACACACACACACACACACACACACACTATAGAAGCTATTGTTGGGCCTCTAGCAAGTTCATTTTCTTTTCCTAAGCAAGGAAGACAGCCTCATGTTGAAAAAGATGTCGTTAAGTCCCAATACCTTGAAAAGGATGTCACACCGTGCATTCTGTAAGACCACCTCCAATGATTAGCTTCGCGTCTAAATGCTGTGCTCTCTCTCTAATTTGCAAGCTCCTCACAAGTAGGTCACCTGGAAAGGAAGGATGTCAGACCAGGTGCAGCTATGGATTGAGAGTTGTAATGTAGTATACAAAGACATAGTTTTAATGTCAGGTTGTCTCAACTCTTGGAGTGAGTACACTCCACATCTACACAGTATAAGTCAGAGGCGCTGCTAATTGACCTATAATGGGTGCTGAAGACAGCTCCCTAAACCCAGAGTTATCCAACCTTAAATATATGCCAAGCATAGACAGAGAAGCCCTGTTATCCTGGATCTCCCCCTATTTTCCTACCCCAAGCACTTCCTGCCTGATAATACACTCATGGTGATTGTTTGTATAATCCATTGAATTAAAGGTAGTCAGGTCAGACCCTTTCAAATAACAGGCAATTAAAGCTGCCTGTTCTCTCTCCCTCACCCCATGCCTGGTTCACCCTTTATTCGTCTTGGGTGGAAGCACACGTTCCATCGAATGGTGCCTTTGAGCTGTCAGCTCACACAAAGGAAGGGAAGAGTGCTGCTATAATCGTGTTGTCTGGGCAGCAGTCCAGTCCACGTGGAGTGTTCTGCATGGCATTCTCAGTGCCTCCCTTTGCCAGGCATCACAGAGTTGCAAAAAAAAAAGAGAGAGAGAGAGAGAAAGCAATCTCTCCGTGTGAACGGAGTCATGAAGAACTAGATGATGTAAATTGGCTGTCTGTTAGTAAAGAGAGTAAGAATGTCTGCCAGGGACGTAAGCCTACGGCAGATGAGAAAGACATGATGAAAGGGTGCCTATGACAAATGATGGCATCGAGACCTGTGACAGACCACGGTGCTGCCGTGACATCTGGAGCAGTGGCAATCGTCTTCCAGAGTGGTTTACATTTTCTCCCACAAAACTTTAATCTATTCATCACGACCTTCTGTTGCTCATCATGCATCTATCTTTATTTTAGCATGTCTGCATGCACGTGATCTGGATCATAACAATGGCTTGCCTGGCACCTTTCTCTGGATAGCAGAGCAAGTTTGGTTCAGTTCTGAGTTTCATAAAGCCAGATAAATGCTCTCATTGTAGAACATGTTTTTTTATGATTTTATTTTTTATTAGATATTTTCTTTATATTTCAAATGCAATATGATTTCCTGGTTTCCCCTCTGAAAACACCCTATCCCAATCCCCCTCTCCCTACTCACCAACCCACCCACTCCTGCTTCCCTGTCCTGGCATTCCCCTATACTGAGGCATCAAGCCTTCTCAGGACCAAAAGCCTCTTCCCCCTTTCATTTCCAACAAGGCCATCCTCTGCTATATATGCAGCAGGAGCCATGAGTCCATCCCTGTGTACTCTTTGGTTGTTAGTGTAGTCCCTGGGAGCTCTGGGGGTACTGGTTGGTTCATATTGTTGTTCCTCATATAGGACTGTAAGCTCCTTCAGTTCCTTCAGTCCTTTCTCTAGTTCCTCCATTGGGGAACCTGTGCTCAGTCCAATGGTTGGATGAGAGTATCCACCTCTGTATTTGTCAGGTACAGTCAGAGCCTCTCAGGAGACAGCTGTATCAGGCTCCTGTCAAGAAGCACTTGTGGGCATCCACAATAGTGTCTGGGTTTTGGTGATTGTATATGGGACAGATCCACAGGTGGGGCAGTCTCTGGATGGTCTTTCCTTCAATCTCTGCTCCACACTTTGTCTCTGTAATCTCCTCCCATGGGTATTTTGTTCCACCTTCTAAGAAGGACCAGAGTATCCATACTTTGGTCTTCCTTCTTCATGAGCTTCATGTGATCTGTGATTGTATCTTGGGTATTTTGAGCTTCTGGGCTAATATCCATCTATCAGTGAATGCATTCCATGTATAGAACATGGTTCTTGATGAGAAGGACATATCAAGCACTCAGCCTGCTCTCTTCTGTTTCAGACTGTAGACTTGATACACAAGTCTACAAGTTTTTACCAGCTTTACTTCAAGGTAATTTCCAAATAAACAACATGTCTCATTCCTCTTCAGCACATTCTGCCTGCATGATATGTTCCATCCTGCTTCTTGTTGCTATCCTCAGATATGGGCAGGGTTGCACTGCTGCTGGGTTTATTTACTTGGGAAATCTGAGCATTTCAGGACCAAGTTTTTGAAGAGCCACCTGTGTAGCTCTGACCATCCTTACTGAATCAACCTTCCTCACAACATACCTGTTTTCATTGAGACTTACTAGTTCAGATAACACTTTTCCTGTAATGTTTCTTTGTAGCATTATTCTCAGGACTAGGTGGATGCCTGTGAGTGAAGCTTGCCTGTTTATGTCCATTCTTCTAAATTCAATCCATATTAATATCATAGAGTAAGGGGCTCAGTGGTAGTGTTTGCCTTTTATTTTCCTGGGACTTGGGGGTTTGGATTTCATCTGAAGAACAGTAATTTTGAGAAACAGCCAGGAGGGATGGAAACAGACCAACCCTGGCCGAGTCCTGTCTATGTAATTGACTCCTGGGGATGTTGGGTAAGTGTATTGATCTCTTTGTGAGATAGAGATATCTTAAGCTTTTATATAGCTCTCCTGAGCTGAGTGAGACTCAGTACACATATCAAATATCTACCCCGGGGCAAGAAGCCTAGCACAAAGTCATTGAGACCTTGACCTTCCCCCTCAACCTGTTTGACTACGGATGCTTTCTTTGAGAAGTTGAGTTTGTCTCTCTCTTTGTCCTTGCCCCTGCCTACCTTTCCCCCTCAGCTTCTCCAAGTGTTTATATACCTGTGGTTTATATACCACAGGTAGCTGGCCAATAGCTAAATAATTAATGATAGAGTAAGGAAGTGAACCCTAGAGTGACTTATATAATCACAGGGTAAGTGTCTACTTTGGCAGGATAAATGTGGTCCATCTCTGAAGACAAGAGTCTCAGGCCCCTGTCACATGGAGTTCATGAGAATTCTAGCTTCCCCAACAGATGATCAGTGAACTTTCTTGCCTGAAAGAAAAGCTCAGGTTTGAAATCCAGAATATATCCTAAGTTTACATTAAATGGTCCAGCAATTTACCTAGTTTGTGATCTAGGTTTCCTTGTAACATGGGCTCATCAAATGGACTTTAAGTATATCCCTTGTGCCAGGCACAAGATCCTGAAAACAAAGCAATGAAATTGATAGAGTCCTTTCTCCTATAGCACTTCCAGTCTGTGTACAATTGAGTCAATAAACAAGTAAGACCATGGTTCTGGGGAATTATAAAACATTTTGAAGACAGTAAACAAGGTATGTGATACAGAAGTATGGATTGGTTTACAAGTAGTATAAATCAGTGTTTTGCTAGCATGGCTCTCTGAGTAGGATGTAGTTCAGTTGAAAACTGGATGAAGAAGACAGACTTTAAAAGACTCAGCAGAAGGTTTTCTACAGAGGTCACGGCCAAGGTAAAGGTCCTGGCACAAGAGCAGAGGGAAGCCTTCAAGAAGCAGAAAGATCAATATGGATGGGATCTAGAGAGCCGAGTGGGCAAAATAAAAAGCAGTATAAAATGCCATAGGCCTGTGGGCTAACGTTAAAGATAATGTTCGGAGCCAAGATGGCGCCATGGGTATGAGAACTGTTGTGACAGCTAGCGAGCAGGAGTCAACGCCCTGGCACTTACAGAAAATCTGGGAATCATCACAGGGGCCTGTTACCCCAGCATTGAGGGGAGGGGAAAGGCATACAAAGGAATTTGTTGGTCATGAAATCGAGCTCAGACAATGTGCTTCAGGATTAGTGACTCTGTCGAAAACAAATTAAATAAATAGTCATTTGTGAAAGGAAATGGAAAGGTAGAGAAATGTAGAAGACACCCAACATCCTCCTGTGCCCTGAACATGTTCATCGATGGGCTTATGCATCCACACATAACACATGTACACACACACTAAAATAAAAGAAATAAAAATAATAAAATAGAGAATGATGTTTTGTTTCCTGACCTGACATTGATTCAAAGCTCAGATCTAATGCAACTACAGTTGGAAACTCGCATTCTCCCCTTGAGTACTCATACCCAAGCCCTGTCCATCTGCCCCATGGTCCCTGTTGGTGGTGATTATGTGTCGTTTTTTATTACATCTTGTTTACCTCGACACTTCTCTGAGGATGAGATTGGTCGGCCAGGGATAGTTGACCTATCCTTTGCCTGTTTTCTGAAGATCTTGGTTGTCACTCTCCATATTCCAAATCCATTGTAAAAAAAGAACAAGAACAAAAATAGGGATCAATCAATCAATCAAGTTACAGTAAGGTCTTTAGTTACGATGAGTTTCATAACACTGCATGTTGAAGTCAAGATACAGACTATATATACTATTCTGGATGTTCTGTTATTTGTGCTTAGTAATTTAGGGGGTGGGGAGATGAAAATATCTTTTGAACAATGACAACTTCTCCACATCCTGTCAGCTGCTGAAGTTAAATTGTAGACAGGAAGACAAACAAATTGTCCTCTGTATCCAAAGCAGAACCTAGGCTACTAAGGGAAGACAGCAAAGCTCTGGGGATGGGAGACTCATTAAAAATGCAAAATAGATGCAATAAATTGAATGTGATTGTCTTTGGGGCATTTTGCTTATGGCCTCATATGTGTTGGAAAATGGTACTGCTAATGCTATCATTATTTTAAGGTAGAAAATTATTTAAATTGTCTAATGAATGCAGACCCTCACACAGCCTGCATAAATCTGGATTTATTCCTGCGCTCGGGCAGGCAGTGGGGGCTTGGATGCAGTTTCCTTCATTAGCAGCATTAACAGCCCTCTTCCTCAGCCTACTCTAAGACACGATGTCCTGAGCTCCTTGATCATCTAGCGGTATAAGTATACTTCCACATGCATTAGCCCAATTATTTCTATAATTGATGAGGGTGCTTATCCTCTTCCCCTTCCCCAGAGGTTTCTTACCCCAAATCACATGACCTAAAAGAAATGGCATACTAACTTGAGTTGGGGTGTTCTGTGACCAAATTGTCCCTCTACTCTTTTACCACAGCAGATCACTACTGGGTAGTCCTATTAGAAGACTGGGCATTCCAGCTGAATGTCCTGAAGTTTCCAGATGAAAAGAGAATACACAGTAGAGGAAGATCCATGCAAAATAAAAAGGCTTATTTTTCTGTATGTCATCTGCTTCTGACTGGCACCTGAGCCTACCACAATCTCCATGCTGCCTTCAATGTCCTCTTCAAAGGGCAGCAGGTTCTTGGAGAGAAGAGAATGCCATAGCACTATTCTCTCTCAGGCCCTTTCAGCTTCCTCCATGTGTGTCTTTGCCACCTCTGCTTTCTCTCTGGGAATCCCTGGACCATATTTTCCTCTATTTCATAATCATTAACCTTATCATTAATGTTTACTGAGTACCTGCCAAAGCTTGATAGAAAACAGACTCTGGATTTTTTTCTAGGTTGTACACTGTAGCTCTACCATCAATCTGAGTTCAAAGGATGGAAGTATTGTAAGCAGTGGTGATGGTGAGATAATGGAAATTCTGGGAGCAGGGATGAGGTTCCAGCCCTAACTCCCGAACAAGCGAGCCATGGCAAGTTCTGATAGTTCTGGTCACATCCAGGGCAATCCAGAGGACTAGGCCCTCTTTGTCATTTGAGATCAGTTTGGAGAAGCCAAGATCAATACCAATCCTGGTTGCAGAGATCAGACTGAAGAAGAGCAGGAAACTAAGTGACACCTGATTCCAGAAGGGACTTTATAACTTCCCTTTTCCATGAGCTCTCTGGCTGCTAAGGACCTGCTGCTTCTCTAACATTGCCCTTGTGGGAGGGAAGATCTGATACTTACTATATTCCTGTGATACTTGGACAAGGTGCCATGTAGAGAGAGGATGGAAAGCAGTCTGTGCACACACACACACACACACACACACACACACAGTGAATTTCTCTATCTGGGCAGCCTGTAGAAGGAAGAAGACTTCTATCTGGTATTCATTTATGACATTGCAAAGACTGATCTTCAAGTAGTTTTATTTATTTATCCCTCTTTGTTTGCTAATCACACTATTTTCTATTTTGAATAGGATTTAGTTCTTAACCCTCAATTTATATTCCTTAATGTAACTCCCTGCACAACATCAAGCTGGCAGAAATCCCAGTATGGAGGGGGAAGGGTTATTAAGTCCCACCCAAGAGGAGAAGTCACTGGTAACTGATGGCTGCTAAGGAGTGGAGAGTTAGTTTCTTCTGGAACGTGGCCCCAGTATATGATCACACACCACACACCAAGCAGGGTCAGAGGGTTTTTTAAGAAGAACACATGGGATAGGGAAGTTGAGAAGGGTAGGGAAGGCCTTAAATGGGAGAGAATGGGAGGTGATATTTGATAAAAAAAAAAAAGTTACATGCCTATCTTTCATAAGCAATAAAAAAGACATAAATGATTTTAAAAAAAATTAAGGGCCACAGTGGAACTTTTGCTCATGTTTGCAGATATCTAAGATGGCAGATTTGAAAAGGCACCCTTGAGTATCTCAGTTCAGCTCGATAACTATATGATAAGGCTGTGTTATGTTCTGAGACTAGGTACCGCAGACTCTCACTGTGCTCTGAGTGACACAAAGGCTAACAAAGATGAATAACAAGTTCCCTGGGGGATAAATCACACTCCCCTGGAAGGGAGTGTTAGACTGTCACTCCAGAAGCACAGCGTGCAGGATGGGGTGGTGGGGCTTGAAGTCCCTCGGAATGCATCCTCTTGCAATAGAGAGCCATAGTGGGAGAGCCCACAGGAGAATGAAGTGGCCTGATTGGCGTGTTCCATGCACTCCCCGATACAGCATGACAAAAGGTTGTAAAAATGATAGACTGAGGACAGGCTGACGTGGAACCCTCCACAGTAGCGGTGCACATTAGAATCATCTTTGAGATATATTAAACTAGGGAATTTCTCAATTCATTCTACACTTGTAAAAACAAAATTGTTTCCACCCAGCTCAGAGATTCTAATATATACTCTGCCGAAGATCACTGGCTTGGGAGACAGCATAATAATGGTTTAGACAAATATAATGGAGAGCGGCGATGGGATCATGAGGGTAGCAGAGAAACTAAAGACACAAGAACTCCTAAGGATGCCAGTCACTATACCCTGCTTATTCAACTACTCATTCGATCATTCGCTGGGTGGCAGAAACCCAGTGATGAGAAGAGCTCCTTGCCTTTAAAGATTTTTATATTCTAGAATTGAGTATAGTACTATATGGTATAATACACACATACCACAGCATTCAGGGAGCTGGTCAGGAGAATCACAAGTTTAAGGCCAACCTGGGGAACAAATTAAGTTGAAAGTCATCCTGAGCAAGACCATGTCAAAAAAAAAAAAAAGAAAGAAAGAAAGAAGGGAGGAAAGACTGGAGAGATGGCAGCTCGGAGCACTGGCTATTCTTGTAGAAGACCTGGTTTCAATGCTCAATCACCCATATGGTGGCTCCTAACTGTCTGTAACTCCAATCCTACTGAATTTAGCATTCTCTTTCATCCTCAAGCACCAAGCACACAGTAGCATGTAAACATATACACAACCAGACACATAAATTAAAAATTAAATTAAAAAAAGAAAAATGAAAGGAGAGATTAAAAGGGAGAAGGGGGACAGGGAGGGAAGGAAGGGAAAAGAAAGAAAGACGGGGAGGAGAAGGAGAGAGACAGACAGAGACAGAGAGACAGAGAGAAGAATTTCCTTTACCAAAAAGTAATCTCTTTAACAGTAGTAAAAATAAGGAAAAGTTCATGTCTTGAACGTTGACATGAATTTGTAGAAATTTGGGAAATTACAAATAATTTTATTTCGTCAGAACAAAAATTAATTTTCCCTGAAGAAATGTATTTTTAGCTCTGCCTCATAAAAACATCCAGTTTTTCAAAAGCAATGATCTGTGCAGGGGAGATGATCTGTAGGGAGGGCAGGGGAGAGAGAAGAAAGATCAATGTTGGGAAGGTATCTCTAGGACATACCAGAGACCTGGGATGGGGGAGGCTTGAGAGGCTGTATGGGGGCAACTCTGTTTTGGGACTCCTAGCAGTAAGGGATATAGATCCTAAAGAGGCCACTTCCTGTAGCCAAGGAAGACTCTCAGTAGAAAGAAAGGACAGCAACCCACCCACAAAACTTTTGACCCAAAATGTGTCCTACCTACAAGATGTGCTGGGACAAAGATGGAGCAGAGACTGCGGTAATGGCCAACCAATGATTGCCCCAAATTGAAACCCATTCCATGGGCAAGAACCAATCCCTGGCAATATTAATGATAGCTACTCTGCTATACTTGTAGACAGCAACCTAGCATACCTGGCCTCTGAGAGGCTCCATCCAGCAGCCAATGGAAAGAGATGCAGAGACTCACACCCAAACATTAGATGGTGCTCAGGGAGGACTACAGAAGACTTGGGAGAAAGATTAAGGGACCTGAAGGGGACAGGGACTCCACAGGAAGACCAACAAGCCTGGACACTTAGGGGGCTTCCAGAGACTGAATCACCAACCAAAAAGCGAACTGGACCTATGTCCCCTGCATGTATGTTGCAGATGAGCAGCTTGGTCTTCATGCACCACCCCCCCAACAACTGGAGTGGAGGCTATCCTTGAGCCTGTTGCCTGCCTGCCTGTAGATCCTGTAGCCCCAAATGGGCCACCTTGTCTGGCCTCAGTGGGAGAGGATGGACCTAGTTTGTGTGAGCTGGGGTTGTTAGTGTGGAGGGCTTTCCTGTTTCAAAAGAAAAGGGGAAGGTGGGCTGGGGGGGAGGGACTTGCATGAGGGAGTTCTGGGAGAAGGGGGGGACTGATATTAGAATGTAAAGTGAAGAGAAGGAGAAAAAGAGAGGGAGAGGGAGGGAAAGTTCTGTGGGTGGACACACAAAAAAAAAACCTATAGACCAGACCTTAAAGAGTTTAGAGACTAACTACAGCAACTTGGTCTTATCTCCTAGTTCTGGTGGGAAATTAAAAAGAAGCCTGAGTTTGGGAGTGGTTTGTTTCTAGGGCCTCTCTCACCAACAACTCTTAGAGAGGTATCCCATACCTGTCACTGGGGTGTTTGTTTAGTGACTCATTACTTTTAGGACCAGTATTGTCTAGGCTTGTTGGGTATCTACCTTCCAACTCTTTTGCATATTTTGGGTACCAGATATAGGTGTATGTGAAATTTCTTATGGAAGGCACAACATATCTTGACTGCTAGCCATAGAAAAATCAAGCTGGAACTCATCCAGAAACAGCTTTCATCATGCTGAATGGTACCATTTACACTGCTCGAGTAGCAAAGCCATCAACAGTCTTACCCAGATGTGGTCTCTATTGACTATAATACCAAACTGCCAGAGAAGATGGGGCCATTGGTACAAAAGTAGTACAACTATTATGGGGTGACAGATCACTCCGTGATTGTATTTGAGGTTCACTCCACAAGAGGGAATTCATATCTAGTACTGTAAAGCCAATCAAAAACTTATAATTGAGGAAGTCACAAACCCTAGTGACTTTTCCCTAGTGGGAAACCTACTATCGATGTTTAAATAACTAGACATAATAAAACTGCCTTGAAAATATCTATGTTTATGCCAACAGACAAAAGTGGCATTCAGCTTTAATCAGTGAAGCCTCTCTTTGCAGTGAACAGAGATAAATGCAGAGACTCGTGGCTGGATAAGACACTGAGAATAGGGCTCTAGCCTGAACAAGACATTTATTCTACCCACTTAGGGCTTAGGAAACACTGCAGAATAGGGGATGTAAGCTGCTCAAAGACAAAGGATAGGTTTAGCGCCATCCTCTAAGCATAACACAGCTGTGGCCATCATGAACGCAAAGGAGCTATGCCCACACAAGCCATGCATGCCCAACAGTAGGCTGTGGATAAGAAGGGATTCCTAGGGCCCTTACTTTACCACTTCCTACTAAACCATTCTGGGAGAGGAGGACACATTGTATTCAGTTGTGTCCCATTGGCGAGCCTCCCAGTCTCTAATGGAAAGTTCCAAACCCTTGGTCACATGGATGGAGTGGGGACAAACAGGAGTGAGTAGGGAGAGCAACCAGAGTGCATTATATGCATAGATGAACTTGTCAAAGAGTACAATTTACAACCTAGACGTCCATCAGTTCATGAATGGATGACAAAAGTATGCTCTCTATACACAATGGGATAGTATTCAACTGTAAAGAAAAGTAAAATTATGAAATGCCCAGGCTATGGGTGGATCTAGAATCACTCTGAGCGAGGTCAGATCAGATCAAGAAAAGCAAATGCCACATGTTCCCTCTCCTATGTGAAAGCTATATGTAAAACTTCAGATGTGTGTGCTTGCACTGACTGACACATAGAAGCCAGGAAACTCATAAAGGACCATCAGGGAGATTTCAAGGAAAGGAGGATGGAAAACAAGTGATAGAAAGGGAGGAAGAAGAAGGATGGACCATGGAGGGTCACATGGGGTGGGGACAGGGTAGTGGAGGGAGGATGCGGAGAGGTAACTAATGCTAAAGACCTTTGAAAATTCTGCATGGAGATCTACTACTGTAGAAGCTTCTTCAATATGTCTGTATTCATATATAAAAGGGGTTTAAGTCCGTCCAGACCCCCTGGAGCTCCCAGGGACTGGACCATCAACCAAAGAGTACAAATGGAGGGACCCATTGTACTCCAGCCACATATGTAGCAGAGGATAGCCTTGTTGGACATCAGTGGGAATAGCAGCCCTCGAGTCTAAGGGGGTTCTATGCCCCAGTGTAGGGGAATGCTAGGTCTGGAAGGCGGGAGTAGGTGGGTGTGTGGGAGAGCATCCTCATAGAAGCAGGGGGAGGGGATATAGGATAGGGGTTTTCCAGAGGGAAGACCTGGAACTGGGATAACATTTGAAATGTGACTAAAGAAAATATCCAATAAAAAAAAATGCAACAAAAGGTGGGAGGGTTAAGTAGAGTTACCCTATAAGGGAAATATAGATCAATACTTCTCCATGATACCCCAGAATATCAGATGAAATGCCCAGTGCCTCGTATGCGTTACCTATTTTGTTGGCCCCTGAGATCCCATAAACCCCATGTAAACATCACAAGCTGTTGCCATTCTTCTTGGTTACCCTTCAGGACTTGACAGTAAGGCTCTATTGCTGAAGACACCATATACTTGGACCATGGAAGACAGAGAAACCAGTGTGATATAAACCTGGGAGCTTCATAGTATTTAAAGGTTCTAGATTTCACAGTATTTAAAGGTTCTATTACAATATCATGGAAGAAAGCTATTCAAGAATCTTCCTCCACTGTAAATCCTGTGAACTACAATAATGATTGGCCTGGTGAGATGTTCAAGAGCAAGACAAATGTTATGGGGGTAGCCAACTACTTTCTGATTTGCAGTCCACTGCACAAAAGGGAACCCATGCCTGATACTGTCAGCCAGGTCAGTCAACCTTTGACTAGTTAGGTCATGGATCTAGAGGAGGAGGACCTAATACTATCCTTCCACCAAATAGACATAGAATTAAACTGTCCTCTCAGTTCTTGTTCTTATGGCTATAGGTTAGTGTATCTCTCATTTCCCTTCTGAGAAGCTTTTCTTTTTTCTTTTTTGTAGTATCAGAGACCATTAATTTGTCAATATGTAGAAAACAAGAGATGTGACATTCTCAGCTCTAATTATTATACCTAAATCATAACCCTCTTCTCAATGGTCAAGGATTGTCATAACAAAAGAAGAGACAGGAAAACTGTAAAAGCCAGTGAAAGCAGAGGTCTATAGTGACACATTATTTGCTGGACAAATCAGTCGTTTGTGCACATGAACTGACAGTGGGTCTGAATGCATGAACAAGACCATCACACATTCAAGATCAGCGTGGATGGGGGAGAAACTGGCAAATTCCCATCCTGGCTGAGAAACCAGTGGCAGCTGGAGGCTACTGTGGAGTAGGAGTTATTTTTCTTTAGAGATGCAGCCCCAGAACAACCTAGGCTTGAGTAGATGGTCCTATAGCACATACAGGTAGCACTAAATGAACTCTAAAAAGTGAAAAGAAAGCAGATGAAGTTATTCTGGGAGAATTATAAAGGGTGGGGACCAGTTGAAGGGGAGGAAATGGGAGGTGGATTTGATCAAACCACATTATGTGCATGTATGAAGTACTCATTGAAAGAACAATTTATCAATAATTTTTAAAAGTTCAGATAGGAGACATATGAGGATGTATATATGTTTTACTATGGAATCTGTGCTTGAATATATAAGCGAAAAGTTTTAGAACATATGACAGATAAGAAACTAAACAGTGACTGGCCAGAATTTACAAGGGTCCCTTTGAAATTAAAAAGCACAGTAACTGAATGGTTTGGTTTGGTTTGGTTTCATTTGGTTTGGTTTGGTTTCGTTTGGTTTAGTTTGGTTTCTTTAAGGCTTGAGATAACCGATGTGTTTCTTCAAGAACTAAGTGTATTTGCTCTGGTATCAAAACAAATTCTTCATGGCTTCCCAGGTCACCCACCCTCCGAAACAACGCACGCTTCCCAGGAAACCCATGCCAAGGGCACTCTTCCTGTCTACTCTGCCTCTTAGAGGCTCCTGCAGAAGCCAGCTCTCAGGCGCACCCCACTGGCACCTCTCTCTTTGAAAGCTCCTGCCTTCCTCTTGGACTTCCTCGTGTGGTTTCTCCACCCCCTAACTTAGCAGTCTCTATGTCTTCCCTGTCGAGTGTCCATGGTCACGGGCAGTCTTAGATTGCCTTACTTTTTTCGTTACTCTTGGGGCATCTCATGACCCTTCTGTGAAGTGTGTTACTTTGTTACTGTGCTTCTCAACGCTGACTGGATGAGGTTTTTTGTTTATTTGTTTGTTTGGTTGGTTTGTTGGTTTGTTGGTTTGTTGGTTGGTTGGTTGGTTGGTTGGTTGGTTGGTTGGTTGGTTGGTTTTGTTTTGTTTGTTCTGTTTTGTTTTGTTTTGATGGACTTGCTTGTGCCTTCCTTTTAAAGGTACTTAATTCTGGAAGCTTCTGGGGCTTTAGAAGTTCCCTGGGTGGCTTTGACATACAGCCAACAATGAGAAACATGGCTTCCAAAGCATTGTGGGACTTATTTAATGGTTCTATATCTAATCCTTGTTTCCCCAAATACACTTGGCATTTTGAGTCCAGATTGCATTGTGTCTTTTCTGTTTCTGTTCCCACCATACAACTTGCCTACGTGTTATAGACTAGATAACTCACGGACAGCATGAGTGATTGCTTGGCAGATTCCAAATGAGGTTAGAGCACACTCCTTCAGACAGAAAGAAGGAAGCTGAGGAGTGCTCCTGGCTCTATAGCTAGTGAGCCATGACCATCCCTGGATCTCTGCTCCCTCTGGTTTAAAATGAGGTTTCCAAGGGTCTGGGCTCTTAAATAAAAGACTAGATTAGAAGCTTGGGTATTATTTTCAATATTTCAGTAAGCCACTAATTCTATATTGCATACCGATTTTCATCTTATCACGGCATTTCATGTTATTAATCGCTGTCAGTAGGTAGAAACAAAAGGGAATCTCAGTAGTGAAAGAGGTTAAGCCATTTCAATAAGGGTCTATGGCTCTACTTGCCATATTCATGATTCAGCCATTTTAGGAAAGATCACAGTAAGAATTTGGAGGTTGGCTAACCTGAGTTCTAATACTATCTTCCCAGCCTGCTAACTGGTATACTGAGCAAGGCACACTCATTCCTTCACATGGGAGATGGGGATATTAATGATGGTCATTGCACAGATTTGAAATGAGGATGGATACGTTGGCCTTTACCAGCCATGTCACAGTTGTTCAGTCCGTGAGTAACAAGAAGAATGATGGAGAGAGAAATGCACTGAGAACTAGTCCAAGATGCAAGGAATGTTCCTCTTGGGATTCAGCCAGCTGCAGAGCGGGGACAGTTCACAGCCGGCTCATGTTTGGGGAACAGCCTTTCGGCTTCAGAGCACACAGCATCTTCTGCTGTCAGTGTGGTGCAGCCTGCCGCAGAGTGTGGCTCTCTTCAGGGGAGCACAGATGCTCCCCAAGGCCGGCTAGCTCCATGTTTCTGTGCATCTGGATGATCCAGAAGCCTTGCTAACACAGATGCCAATTCCCAGGGCCCGCTGCCAGATATTCTGGCTGAGTAGTTCCGGAAACTACAATTCTGCATTTTTAACAAGTTCACAAAAAAAAACCAAAACAAAACAAACAAACAAACAAAAAAACAAAAAACAAAAAACAAAAAAAAACACTGCTCTAAGGGAATTAATTTATAAGAAAAACCCAAAGCCCAATAGACAGGCAGATGGTGAGATGATGGGGACATTTACAGTGACCACTGGGGTCAGTGTGTTGAGAGTCATGTTTATGTGTAAGCGTGTAGGAGTGGGGTGAGGGTGTGCGGGGGGGGGGGGGGTGCGTGTGTGTGTGTGTGTGTGTGTGTGTGTGTGTGAGAGAGAGAGAGAGAGAGAGAGAGAGAGAGAGAGAGAGAGGAAGACAGACTCAGACAGAGACAGACTCAGACAGAGACAGAGACAAATGAGATAGTTCAACATGAATCAGATAGCAGGCAATACGAGGAGGTCAGGAGCAAGGCTTGCTGCTGTGCCTGTGGCCAGACCGCGGAGATGAGTCAGGGAAGGAGTGTGCCTGTCCTTAGAAGAAGTCAGTGCTCCCTTCCTAGGTATGAGACAACCAAAGCCTCCTTCCTTGGTGGGAGCCTGGGGATCGGAATGATCACACAAACAGCTTGTATACCCATCTGGACAACCCCGAGATGAGAGCTCAGCCTCTGTGAGGCCCCAGCTTTGAGCTCCCTGCAGACTGCACTAACGTTTTTCTTCCATTACTGTCTACCTAAGTAGAGTCCCTCGCCCATTCCTGTCACGTTCAGGATACTGAGGGTGCTATTGAGAAGAGTGGCAGTGGCACTGTCCCAACGCCTACCACAGTGGCATCTGGCATTCCAACCTAAAGAGGAGAAATCCCACCCAGTCGGGAGGCAGCCATTTTCAAAAGCCTTGCTCTGGAGTCCTTTCCCTTGTTTTCTCTGTTCTTGCCAAACTGCTGTTGATTCAAACTCTCCTCGGACAATGGCACGCCACTGTCATGAGTGAGACAAATACTCGATGCTTTGGCTGATTCTGCTTTGTCGGGCATAGACCTCATTTGCCTTCCTAAAACATATCTTTTTGCAATTACTGCGAATGTGGGTAATGCTGAGAAAGAATAGCGCTTCCCTCTAGATACTAGACATTAGCGTTCCTATATTCCTCATATCCACTTCTCTGAGCCACACTTGGGAAGGAAATGTCCCCGAACTGAAATAGAAAAGGAGTATTATGACTTCTTAACCTATTCTCAAACTGAGTCCTTATCTGAAATTGAATCCAACTTAAGAATCTTAAATATCAACAAAGAAACTCAGGGCTAAGTGTTACTAATTCTCCATCCAAAGTCCCATTTCCATTTGCAGCTACATTGGAATAAAGCTTTTATCAGTTTATGTCCAGACGGACAGTGCTCTGCATTACATAAACGTTGTGGCTCACACAGCAAGGAGGGCATCTTCTCCAACCCCGCCTCCTCTCTGGCTTCCACGTGCAACCCCTATTTTGCCCCTCTATTGGTTGCTCGTTTAACCAGAAGGCAGAGCTGCTAATCGGCTGCCTATAGCCTGATCTCCATTGAGTAAGGCGACCCCACTGGAAAGTAATGGACTGTTGTAAACACCATGTCTTAACCTTGTACAGCTGAGGAAGAGCTGGCTCCCAGGAGCTGGTCTGGGACTCCTTCCCACTTCTTGCTTTTCCAAACTCAGGTATGGATCAAGAAAACCAGGACCTTCGCCATTAGCAAGAAGTATTTTGGCTCCCCTGTGTCCTTAAGCCTAATACAATGTTCCAATTCAATAAGCAAAGGCACCTTGAAAGAGGAAGACGGGGTGGTAATGTTACAGTTGGGAACTTGCTCTGATATTAATAAAACTGGCTAGTATTTCCCGCTTGGCTACTGATCTTTTAGATACAATTTTCTCAGAAAGAGTGGTGAGTTTTAGGATTCAGACATCAATTTCTCTACCTTGAATCTTTATTAAAATTCTCTCCCAGCATTTGAACATTTACAAAAAAGTTAGCTTTCAGCCCTTTCATACGTTGTCTGAGGAAAACCCACTCTACATAATAAATTGTCTAAAATATTTTCCATCAAACAGGATTGCAAATATAAGAAGAAGATGGTCCATCTCCGTTGAAGAATAGTAGCTGTGGCTGGATGCTGCAGTAACCACTGTTCCTGAAACACTCTGTGGTGAGGGGTAAGGACTCTAGTCCATTCCAAAGTCCTCATCTGGGATGGCCCTGTCTTTGCCAATGTAGAAATGAGGTCTACCGCTGAGAAGCATCCAACTGTTTGGGTCTCAGAATCTTCTCTGAATTCTTCCCAACTCAAAAATGTCTCCAACCTTGTCTTGTGCTCATTGGAGATTACTAACATCTACAGGCTCCTACCACAGTAAGGATACAAATACAGTGTCACTAGGACTTGCAATTTTACTCTCACATAAATCATCTGAAGAAAATTAGCAAGATTTAAATTTTTGATAGATTATCCGATAAGAAAACAGCTATATGATACATAGACATATAATATTTCATGAATATCTGAAATATTTTATAAGGAAACCAAGATCTTAGAGGTTGATTGTAGAAATAAAAACAGAATAAAACTAATTATCTTGGAAAAAATTTAATTAGCCTAAATTGAAGTTGTATAAGCTCATATTGAAAGTTTCTCAGTGAAGCACCTAAAGAAATGTTCAACATCATTAGTCATCACTGAAATGCAAATCAAAACCACCCTGAGATTCTACCTCACAGGTCAGAATGGCTAAGATCAAAACTCAAGAGACAGCAGGTGCTAGCAAGGATGTGGAGAAAGAGGAACATTCCTCCATTGCTGGTGGGATTGCAAGCTGGTACAACCACTCTGGAAATCAGTTTGGTAGTTCCTCAGATAATTGGGCATAATACTAGGACCCTGCTATACCACTTCTGGGCATATACCCAGAGGATTCTCCAGCATGTAATAAGGACACATGGTCCACTATGTTCAAAGCAGCCTTATTTATAATAGCCAGAAGCTGAAAAAAAACCCAGATGTCCCTCAATGTAGAAATGGATACTGAAAATGTGGTATATTTACACAATGGAATACTACACAGCTATTAAAAACAATGAATTCATGAAATTCTTAGGAGGCAAATGGTTGAAACTGGAAAATATCATCCTGAGTGAGGTAACCCAATCACAAAAGAACATACATGTTATGCACTCACTGATAAGTAGATATTAGCCCAGAAGCTTGGAATACCCAAGATTCAATTCATAGATCACATGAAGCTCTAGAAGAAGAAACACCAAAGTATGAATACTCTGGTCCTTCTTAGAAGGAGGAACAAATACCCACAGAAGGAGATACAGAGACGAGGTGTGGAGCAGAGTCTAAGGAAAAGACCATCCAGAGACTGCCCCACCTAGGGATCCATCCCATATACAGTTACAAAACCCAGACACTATTATGGATGTCCACAAGTACTTGCTGACCAGAGCCTGATATAGCTGTCACCTGGGAGGCTCTGCTAGTGCATAACAAATGCAGAGGGGGACACTCTCAGCCAGCCATTGAACTGAGCACAGGCTCCCCAATGGAGGAGCTAGAGAAAGGACCCAAGGAGCTGAAGGGGTTTGCATCACCACAGGAGGAACAACAATATGAACCACCCAGTTACTCCCAGAGCTCCCAGAGACAAAACCATCAACCAAAGAGTACACATGGAGTTACCCATGGCTCCAGATGCATAGGCAGCAGAGGATGGCCTTGTTGAACATCAAAGGGAAGAGAGACCCTTGGTCTTGGGATGGCTTGATGAAGCAGTGTAGGGGAATATGAGGACAGGAAATAGGGAGTGGGTTGACTGGGGAACAAGGGGAGGGGAGATGGGTCATGGGATTTTCGGGGGGGGGGAACCAGGAAAGGGGAAATCATTTGAAATGTAAATAAAGAATATAGCTAATAAAAAATCAGATATCAAAAAAGAAAGTTTCCCAGTATTTATTCCAAATAGATTTCATATTCTTTAGCATCAAAATGGTCTTTTCTGTGCACATGTGTGTCCATGTGTGCATGCATGCATGCATGTTTGTGTGTGTTTGTATGTGTTTGTGTGTATGTGCATGTCTGCATCTGTGTTTCTTCTCTTGACTTCTAGCTAACAGCTCCTTTCACAGTGCCAAGCTTTCATTGATTTGAACTTGGTAATTAAATCACTCATTCCTTCCTCCCCTCTTGTGTAACCCATGCAGATTCTACTCATTGTAGGTTGCATGGTGGATTTTAACATCACTCTTAACTGTCCATCAGAAACCCACATCTGAGCTAGTCTGGATAGATGGGGATCGTTGTTCTCTGTATAGCTGGCTGTGGAAGCTTTATATTCTTAACTCATGGACCACAGTCACCTAAATGCAGGGTTGAGGTAAAACTTGGCAAGAGCAAAGGATGCTTGAACTTGATCAGCCAAGAATTAATTCAGAATTTAGCTCACGGCGAATCCAGCATGGCTCACACAGCAGCGTTTGCCCATGCTGTGTTTACTTCATGGCTTCATTGTCGCCTTGATTGTGAACCCCTAACCTGCACACTAGGTACTGCACACACACACACACACACACACACACACACACCCTCATATCACACCATGCCAACGCACATCCTGAAGCACCTTAACTCAGATGCAGGGCTGCCATATGTTATAAATGCCAGGTTTTTATTGTGCATATAGAATGTTCTGCTCATGTAGTTTAATAATGGTTTAATGGCAGAAAGCAAAGATTTAATATTTTGTATTATCCTTCCTCAGAGTGCAAGTATCAAATCAGTATATCTTGGATTGGTTTGCTTGAATGTTTGATCTTTCTAAATTGCTATGTGAGTTTGCTCACTTCGATTTTACATACCTTCCCCCCCCCAAAAAAAACCCTTTAAATTAATTTTAGCTTGGGATTAGGATAGAATTTCCAATACTTTTTTAAAGTAGCTCTAAATATACTTTTGTCGTTCTGTACTGCACATTTCTATGGAGCAGCAATCTTGGCATTAATTATTATAAAACAAAGCACTAATCAGCTGAAAAATGTTGAAGCAACTCTGTGTCTTATACTTTGAAACGTTCAGATCTAATTCTTTGTGTAAAACTCAAAACAACAAGCGCATCCATCTCTTTGTGGGCAAATTCACTTGAGTCTCCAAAATAAAATTATATGCAAATAAAAAATTGTTTTAAAATAAATTTTATTTATTACCAGTCAATGTCTGATCTATGGATCTGTTTAGTGGCATCTAAAAAAAAAAGGAAGGAAGGAAGGAAGGAAGGAAGGAAGGAAGGAAGGAAGGAAGGAAAGACTGAGAAACCTTGAGTTAAATGACCCTGCCTTTTTTCTGGGCACAATATTCCAGAGAGTGAGTGTGCATGCTGCATATGTGGGGGAGGAGTGTTCAGTTCTTCAGTTTTAGGGGTGTGTGGCTAGCTGGGGCTGGAGAGACTGCTTATTTGGTAAAGCTCTTGCCAAGCAGGCATAAGGATCTGAGTTTGCGCCCCACAAATCAGACTTAAAGGCCAGGCTTGGTAATGCATCCCTGAAATCCCAGGGCTAGGAGAGCAGAGAGAGGTGGATCCCTGAGGCTCACTGGCCAGCCAGTCTATCCACTGTGTGAGCTCCACAATGAGAAACCCTAAGAAGACAAGGTGAACCAGTCCTGAGTAATGAACCTGGCCTCCACATGCATGCACCCCTACAAACACATAAAAACACTCACATGCGTACATATATGTATATACGCAGGTACTGGCTGGTTTTGTGTCAACTTGACACAGGCTGGAGTTATCACAGAGAAAGGAGCTTCAGTTGGGGAAATGCCTCCGTGAGATCCAGCTGTGGGGCATTTTCTCAATTAGTGATCAAGGGGGGAGGACCCCTTGTGGGTGGTGCCATCCCTGGGCTGGTAGTCCTGGGTTCTATAAGAAAGCAGGCTAAGCAAGCCAGGGGAAGCAAGCCAGTAAGGAACATCCCTCCATGGCCTCTGCATCAGCTCCTGCTTCCTGACCTGCTTGAGTTCCAGTCCTGACTTCCTTTGGTGATGAACAGCAGTGTAAAAATAAAAAAAAAGTGTAAGCTGAATAAACCCTTTCCTCCCCAACTTGCTTCTTGGTCACGATATTTTGTCCAGAAATAGAAACCCTGACTAAGACATCGCAGGTACACAAAAGACCAGGTTATTATATTGTCTTCTCTGCCCATAGTAAAGTGATGTCTCTTCTAATGTATATTCCCATAGTTGATTGAAATAAGGGAGGACATATGAGTATTGCATGTGCAAATGGTGATCGTTTTAGCATTAAAAAAAAAATGGCACATGCTTGTGGTCTAGCTTTTCTGTCACCTCAACAACAAAGTACATCTTGGTTTTTCTATAAAATGTGCCCCACCTCATCCTCCTACTGATTTTGCTCGTGTGACTTGCTTTGTTTTCCTGCCTAGTAGACCTTCCCACCATAACCGAGGCTCTGCCTGCGGCAATCCCCTCCTCCAGCGGGTGGAGGGCCTGGGTGTGTGTATTCTGGTTCCCATGTGCCACCTGCTGGTCTCCTGTGTCACTACCTCCCAAGTGCCGCCATAGTGCCATGTTGTGGCTGAAGAGAAGGAATGAGGAGCCCTTGACACAAAAAACACGAATAGACCCACGTCTTGTTTGGAGGTCGGTCAACTCATTCTCACTGTGTCTTAATAGTAGAAAAGGAGAAAGAGGTCCCCCAAATGTGTAACACAGGTTTAAAAATTCTGAGTCCTCAAAGCATCTCTAATCACATATATCCCTAATCCACAAGTCAACGCCTAAAAAAGAGAAAGCAAGAACAAATTCTGTATTCATATCACAGTTAGGGTTTGCGTCGGATGAACAGCCCAGGTGAGTAAGGACTGAGAGTCTTTCTGAGCCCCTGTCTGTCTCTCTCAAATGAACTGGGGGAGGATGGAGGTGGGGGAAAAGGAAAGCCGAGAAAAACACGCGTTCAACAAAATTATTACTTAATATAAATTTAATTATCCCTATTTAAAATGTTGGGCTTTTTTTTCCTGTCATTTAAACTAGCCTGTCTGGAATTTTTATGGAGCAATAAACTACACTAGAAAACTCATTGATTATACATTTGTTAAGAGTCAGATGAAATCTCTAAGATATAAGGAAGCTATCTAACCATAACAAAATCCAGCCAGTGGCAACGACTCAGCTCTCTAGTCAGGGCCCAATGAGGTTGCCGGGAGATCTCCTGAGTCTGGCTGCTGACCTCGCCCCTAACCAGGCTCCTGCACTGACAGCATCAACGACTGCAGGGACGCTCGTGTTTCCTCCTGGGTGGGCTTCTTCCTGACCACTCCTAACCTCATTTCTGAATCTCTAGATGTGTGTTCATGTCTTGTTTTAAGAAGTATTTATTTCCTTCGTGCTGCGATATATTTCGAACATTTTTCTATGTAAAACACCTTCTCTCTATGTCAAAGAGAAATAAATGAGTACGTTTCATTTCTTCCTCAAAGGACAAAGGATCTACTCAGGAATACCACCTCCCCCAGCACCCTCCTACCTGGACCCACCCCAAACTCCCCCTGCTGAGACACGGGTCTCGGCGAGGTATGAAATCACAGCCCCCTTCCCCGTACTCAGTTTTAAAATTCTCAATAAGACTTAACTACGTCAGCTTTTTTTCTTAGCACCGTACTTCTGGGTTATTCCAAGGGCATTGGCAATTGGAAATTGGTATTCCCACAGCATCTTAGTTTCCCTGTATTTAAAGTGGGGATGCACACCAGTATGTCGAGAGAATTACATAACTGCTGTGTGATAAACACTAATAATGGATTACCTCTTTCGAGATGTGTGATATTTTATCCCCATGTCATTGACAAGGGCAAATATAGTCCAGGGAGCTAAAGCACCTTAGCATCCATCCTTTCAGCATAAGTAAACACTATGTGTCAACCAAGAAGCCTGGGGTAGGACCCAGGGTTAAATAGGCATACAATCCTATAGGCTATGGGACCCTTACCATCCCGTAGGCTAGTCAGGACCAGAAAGATAGATGAACTATAAAATTCTAAGACACACAGTTGATTTCTTTTTAAAAAAGGGGGGGGGCAGTGTATCGTGTCAGTGGCAACAGCTTTCTGCTCATGACTGGGATCCAACGAGCTCCACCCAACGTGTGTGATTCTAACCTTAGTGTGAAAGAAGCAAACAGTCAATCAAGCGGGATCTCCTAGAGAAGAGTGGAAAGTCTTTGGTGGAGATGGTTACGGGTTCTCAAGATAAAAGCTATTTGAGGGGCAGTCTTTAGCTAAGGAAGAAAGGGAACCACAGGATTCTGCTGCTCAAAGGAGGTCGTTGAAAAGACATGTCCCAGCTAGATGTCACGGTGCACACCTTTATTTAATCCCAGCACTGGGGAGGTAAGAGGATGCAGTCTCGGTGAATTCAATGCCAGCCTGATCTATTCAGTGAATTCCAGGCCACCCAGTGATACAAAGTGAGATCCTAGCTCAAAAATGAGAGACAGACAGACAGACAGACCAACAGACAGACAGAGACAGAGAGAGACAGAGACAGAGGGAGACAGAGAGACAGAGATTGAAAGAGAGAGATTTCCATTTTCAGATGAGGACTCAAGGCTCTGGGTAGTAAATGCCGACCTGTAAGAAGACACATGTTCCTATCAATCACAGGAGGGCTCAATGTCGATATTCCTTACCACAAACCATCCAACCTTCCAGCTCCCAAATACAGGGGAGAAAATAGAATCAACTGGTTATATACATTCATAAGCTGAAGGAAGTAGCTTTAAACATTTCAAAGTTTACCCATATCCTAGCTTTAGTTGACGATATGACACAGCCTGGAGTTATCTAGGAGGAAAGCCTTAATGGAATCCTTGCCTACATTGACTCTGCCTATGAGATGTCTATGAAGGATTGCCCCGATAATTAATTAACACAGAAGGGACCAACTTCCTGTTGGCAGTGCCATTACTTGGACCAGTAGTCCTTGGTGGTATCAAAAGGCTAACTAAGCCCGAGCCAGTGAGGGAGTCAGCAAACTTTCTCTGTGGTTCCTGATAGATTCTTGTCTTGAATTCCTGACCTGACTTCCTTCAGTGGTTTGTGACCTGGACATATAAGTCAGATAGGACTCACCGCCTCGTGTGAAGTGTTTGGCACAGGACTTGCACCTGGAGCGTGCTTAGCGAAAAGGAAAAAGGAGATCACAGCTTGGAGAGCCTGGAAATCAACTCTCCAGGCAGGTCTCCCAAGGCTGCCTCCAGATCCGCATTTTCCAGGGCAACCTATTTCTGCCCCGGGAAGGTAGCTTCCCCTGTTGTTCAGGAAAGAGCTGGTAGAATCAGGAAATGAGCTCCGGACGCCTTCTGAGAGGTCCTTCCTCTAGTGTGGACTTTGTCAGGCCCCTGCTCCTCCCTAGAACTTTGCTTCCAAGTATGAAAATTCATTTCTCAACCCTCAGTCTGTGGGCGGGGGTTGCGGAGAGAGGAAAGGTCATGAGTGGAAAGGCAATCGCTCTGGTCTCGGGGTTGACAGCTCCAGATCCCACGGGGCTTCAACTGCTTTCAGATTTATAGCCCCATAACGGCAGAAATCTGCCTCCTGGTTACAGCCAGTGCTGCCTTGGGCCCAGGGGGCTCCTGGGTGAGGCTGTTTGTGGGCTTCTTTATATCTCTAATGCCATGTTCCCTAAATCTGTGATATTAAAATGATGAGAAAGCCAGAGGAGGGTGATTCATGCCCCGGTGCCACTGACAATGAAATTCACTGAAATCAAATTTCTCCTAAGCCTGACAACAACATCGGGCCGGTGCCTTCCTCGGCAGCAAGGCTGCATGTTTGCTTTCTACAACAATTTTTCTTTTTAATGTCATTATTTTTATTAGTTGGCCTAATGTTTTTATAATGTGCTTACAGTGCAGGCTCCAATCCTGCAAGCTCTCTGGGGACACGGTGGCCCACGCTTAGTAACCCCAGAGACTGAGGTTTTGCACAAACCCCAGACACCAGAAGAAAGCAGTCTCCACTCCCTTTCCTTCTCCAGTTCTGACCTGACAAGAAACCAATGATAAACAGATAGGAGCCTGGAATTGTTTCAGCCCCTCAGAGCAACGCTCCGACATTAACTAATGGCCCCAACAAGCCCTCCTCTTTGCCCTGTGCCCATCTTCCAGTTATTAATAGATGCCTCTGGTTGCTTATATCATTATTTCTGTCTGTTCTGGCTCCAACACCCACCATCTGCCCTAACATAATATCCCATCCTTATTTATTTCATAAGTGTGAAACATGAATAAATGATACCTTACCTCCATTATGGAAGATTAACCATTTGTAAAAATAATGTAGACCTGATATATTTTCAAGTGAACAACATAAATTGGAGAATTGTGGTTTAGGCATATCCATTAAAAAAAAAACAATTCCAACAAAAATGTTACAAGCATGTGTTTGTTTTGATGTATTTGTCTTGACAAGATGAGACGCAGATTGTCTACTTTGGGTGTACTAAAAGGCAGACTACTGATATTTTTCAAATCTATAATGTTTAATTTACTTTTATTACAATGGTTATGTTCAAAGAGAAATTTGATCATTTTCAATTAATCAACATAAGTGACATATGCTTTTATTTGTTTTTTAAATGTGACAAAAGATACCGGTCCTGCCAACAAGGTGGCCCCTACTTGGGACTGAGTGATAGATACTGTGCTCTAGTCGTGCACACCCATCAGGATCACCCTTTGGCTGGCTCATATTGATGCTATCATGGACAAAAGCCCCCAGAGTTCCCTTTAGAATGACCAGAAGGATCAGCCTCTTTCTCTCGCCTAGTGTGCTCACACGGAGGCCAGAAGTGAACGTCTTTCTCTGCTGACACAGCAATCCAATCTCCGTCTCCCATGCCCTCAGCAGCACTAGGGGTAGAGGCATGCACAGCTACCCCCTGCTGCATCTTAGATACCTCTGAGGACGACTTTTATTTTCCCCAAGGGCAGGACCCCAAGTTTCTTAATTACATTTTCTTCCTGCTGGCTTTTGGATTTCTATTCTATTAATCAAAGACCTTTTAAAAATCTGTTTCTTTTATCTAGCCTATTAGCCATCTTGACCAACTTTGTGCCAACAGCAGATTTGATCATCAGCTCTTTTATGTCTTGATCTAAAATCCTTGACAAAATTGTTCAGCGGGGCAGAGTCAGGCATGCAGTCTTGCACTTGCCTGGTTTAGAGAGAGAAAAAAATAAATGTTTTTATTTGTCAGTGTATGCACTGTATGCAGCACTCCCAATAAGCAAGATCTATCTGTGCTGAGAAAATCAATAACTATCAGCGTGATTGGCCTTAGTGATGGTAACAATAAGCAGTGATCACAGTCCAACCTGTGCCAATATAACAGCACAGCAGGGCAAGACGGCCCCAGAGCGTATGGCTGCATCCACCTCTGTGCTAAGGATCCAGATGGAAGGGGGAGGTGGGCAGGGGCAGAGTGAGCAGACAGGAGCAGGGCCGAGGGGAGGGGGCGGCACACAATGAAGAGCAGACAGAGGAGAGTCTGGGGACAACGTTTCCAAATCCGCCTCTAGGACTAGGAGGTTAACGCTCAGACAGCACATAGCAACTGCTGGCAGCGTGTATCCAAGGAACGCAACTGTGAGACAAGTACTTCTGCCGCACACAGAGCCGTGGCCTTTGCTTTACGATGTGCCTGCTCAAACAACTTCTTTACAGCCTTTGTCAGGGATGTGTGGGAAGGTTTTTGTTCCTAGGCTGCAACTGAGCAAGCGGCCTGTGTCACCCTAATCCTCCTGCACAGCTTCCCAGAGACTGCCACTCCCGACTCCTACACTTCTCTTCATTCAAGAATGAACGTTCACCTAGGTGAAAACAGGGGCACATTCACGCCTAGTGCTTGCTCAAGGGTGGGGTCTAGGTGGAAGCAACCTGGAGCCCTCTGTGCTCTAGTCTCACCAAGTACAAAGACAGTATCATCATCTGAGTATTTCTGTAAGACTAAATGAAATAGCACATGGCAATGAGGTAGAGACTAACTACTGGCGGACCTGAGTTGAACCTCTAGAAGACACAGGCAAGGTTTATTTCTATATTCTGATTTCCTTAGTCTGTGAACCCAGGTAGGACTCAGGGGGCAGTTCTCGATTCTCAGTGTTTGGCCATTACTCTTCTTTCCTGAAACGTGTAGCAAGACTCGAACATTTCTCATGATTCATTCAGCCAGAATTTGTTGACTACGAACATCTACCAACCCTCGCTTCGTTCTCATACATGCATGATGACTATGGCAAGATCCTGGATTTAAGTAGCTTGTGATCTAGCACCCATCACCATACTAAGAAACAACCCCAGACCGGGTATTCAAATACACACACACACACACATACACATACACACACACACACACACACACACACACACACACACACACAGAAAGAGAGAGACAGAAAGACAGAGACAAAGAAAGAAACAGAGACAGAGATACAGAGACAGAGAGACAAACAGAAAGACAAACAAAGACAGAAACAGAGAGAAACAGAAAACAGAGACAGAGGCACAGAAGGAAACAGCCAGAGAGACAGTAAGAGAGAGACAGAGAAACAGAGAGACAGAGACACAGAGAGACAGAAAGAAACAGACAGAGATACAGAGAGACAGAGGCACAGAGAGACAGAAAGAAACAAACAGATACAGAGAAGTAGAAAGACAGAGAGACACAGAGAGACAGAGACAACACAGCAGCAATAAAAGCCCACATATCGAACTCTTACAACATGCAATATACTCTAATGCCTTCTCCTCTTTTTAAATTTTTTTTAATTGGCTTCACCAACCACTAATAGCATGTTGAATTGCAGTTTTAAAATTCCACTCCAGAGCCGGACAACTGTGCCAAGTTCTGTTACCAATGTTTATTAGACTGCCAAGGGAATGCCAAACCAGAAGCTCCAGGACCTGCCTTGAAAGCCTGGAGCTTCCAGGACAATCAAATCTGCACAGGGCACTTGGTGTTCCTGAAAGGGGACACAGCATGGGCAAGTACATGGAGAAATGAAAACGAGGGTGTCGAGGGAACTATTCGACCTTCTGAATGGATAGAACACCAGGGAACCTTGTGGCAATGGAAGAAGTATGAGGCCTTGGAAATAAATAGAGATTTTATTTATAAGTAAAAATTATAAACGCAATTGGCAAATATAATAGGAAAGAGTTTTATTGCCAAGTAGGAAATGGAAGACAAGATTCCAAGGAAAGAAGAAGTTGGCTAAGTTTTCTTTATGTTGAATGTGTACGTGTATGCACATGCATGGATGTGTGTGTGTGTGTGTGTGTGTGTGTGTGTGTGTGTGTGTGTGTGTGTATGCATTGGAAGAGTGCATGTGCCAGGGGTTCAAGCCAAGTGACTTCCTCTGTCACTTTTATTTTTTCAGACAGAGTCTCTCACTAAACCTGGGTTCACTGATTGGCTACACTGGCTGTCCAGAAAGCTCCAGGAATCTTATTCCCCGACTGCTGCCTCCTAGGGGTAGGGTTATAGATGTAAGCTGCTGCACCCAGAGTTACATGCTGCTTGGGATTCAAACTCAGCTTCTCAGGCTTACACAGCCAGCACTTTACCGACTCAGCCACCTCTCCAGCCCTCGTGGGATGTGCTTTCTTAAAGCAAAGTGACTATAAATATCCATACCTCGACTTGAAAAGTAAAATCGTCTTGGCTATAGCTAGCTGATCGGTTGGCCAAGGTAGATACATGGGTTTAGGTAAGCACTGGCTCAGTGGAGGTGTTTTCAGCTACGTGCTGGAAGGCTAAAGGGGCTTCAGCAAGGTTATGTCTACATCACTGACAGCAGGCTTTGCAGACCAGCAAATCCTAAGAAGAGTTTGAACATTAAGGTAGACAAGGAAACCAGGTAAGTCTTAAAACAGAAGGGTAATATGTATAGAACACAGCTGGAACATTTCATCACAGCACAGCAGCGAGAAGCATCCAGTGTCACAAACCTGTGAGAGGTGGTGGTGGCCAATAACAAAGCAGGAACAACGAGGGTAAAAAGACAGATTCGTAAACACAAAGATGGGGAATCCAATGAGCCAGGGACGAAATGTAAGGAAGGAGAGAACTGTAATCCTAGGGCGATGCCGTGGATTCTTAGTTTGTACACTGGGGGCACTGTAAAGCCCAGCAATGAACAGATCTGGCCTAACTTGAGAGATGACAAGATAATCTAGTCAGCACAAAGACACATCCTAGACTGTCTTCCCATGCACTGTGGCCAAAGATACACACCCAGGAATTACACAGCTACGCCCCTTTCCAGGAGACCTGAGAAGTCAGTCAGATTCCTGCAGTTAGCCATACAAACAAATATACAGTTTTTGTTTTTAGAATTTGTCAATTTGGCCTTCAGAACCATTGTTAACTCTCTGGTCATAGGAGAACCTAGAGAATGTGGGGTCTACCGACGGAATCATCTTTCTCTAGGGGTTTGGGGGATCACAGCCACAAAGGTAAAATCGTATCTCTGAAAAAGATACATCCAAGTCTTAATCCCTAGTACCCATGGAAAGACCTTTAAAAGTAAGGTCTTTTAGACTGGATTAAAGCTAAGAGATATATCTTGGATTTAGGGAAAAACTTAAATCTATGACTGGTGCCTTCACAAGATTTAAAAAAAAAAAAAAAAAGAGGGAAATTAAAGACACACAGATGCAGACACCCGGACTGACAGCCTCCAGGAACAGATGGAGACAGAGATCAGCTGTGCAGCTGCAAGGCCAGTGCAGCAGGTGGTCAGAGCAGCTGCCAGAGGCTGGAGCAGACCTTGGGGCCATTAACCTTCTGGGCTTCCAGGAGCCAACCGCAGGCACTTAAACTCCTGGTCCCCAGAATTGGGATAGCATATCTTTATGTTGTTTAATGTTACCATTTTATGGCAATTTTTTTGCAGCAGTAAAAAACAGAAACAGTATCTCATTTTTCTAGGCTATTTGGGTAAAGGAGGCCAATGACACCTCAGTGTGGTCATTGTTCTCTGGGTGTTTGCCTCTTCTTTCAGAGACATTTTTACCTAGAAGAGGCATTGCTTCAATCTGGTCTTTGTTTTCCTTCTTTTTATTTAATCATTCAGTAGCAGCACATTTTTCTTCCCAGATCAGATTTCCTTCGGAGCTCAGGATAATACCTAAGTTAGCAGGTCTTTATTGTGATAAACTGAATGCTAACGGCACTTGCAAGTCCCAAAACGTAACGAGGACCAGGAAACACATATTTGTCGGCATTTAGTAAGATGCTGAGAGCCTTCTTAGTGCTCCTTTGTTACACTTCCCCAAGGGGCTCTAGTGACAGGGACGGTGTACATGATCAGTCCTAAATTTGACCTCACATAGATCATGGCTGCTGCCCCCCCCCCCAATTCTACATTCTTTGGAGAATTCTCTGGCAAATGATCCTGACCTCAAGACTCCCCCTGCCCAGAGAATTCCAGAGAAATAACTTAGTTTTCAGAAACCATCAAAACCGGCTCCTTAAGGAGAGGTTGGGCAGCCCAGCCTGGCATACACTGCAACCCCAACACTCCAAAGACTAGAAGGATCTCAGCTGTGGGCTCCAGAGACTTTACTTTAGATAAGTAAGAGATAGAGCAATGCACTAAAAGTTTTGCCTGCACCTGTCATGACCTAAAGAAGCCAAAGTCTCTTCCACTTGTAAACCCAACCCTACACAACTGACTGCCGTGCAACATTTAAGTAAAAGCTGCTGTGTGTGGTGAACCTAAAATCTCTCTCCTTTTCTGGTCATTGAAAAGGAAATGAATTGTACGGACTGAACCTGATGTCATCTGTAGGGCCTTGAGCTAATCGCTTGACCTCTTTTTGGCACTCAAGGGGGATGGAAAAAGACGTGTGTGAATGTTGGTTGAAAGTCCTGTGTAGACGATAAGCATTTCTGTGAGGCCCATGGGAACCTGACATAAAGCCAGGAGCCAGCTCCAAATTGAGGATTAGAACCCCCGAAGAATGTGAGCACTGTGGGACGTGGAAGAACCGTTCACACTGCTCCCCAGATCGAGCAATGTGAAACTGTTTAAATGTGCCTTCCAGTCTGAAACCCCATGTGAGCCCAGATGCTCTCCGAGTGGCTACACTTCAGCAAACGCCTGCACATTTTAAACAAAAGCAGAAAAGATTGAAGCAAGCTGGAGAGCTGGAGAAGAAGCAGGTGCGTAAAACAAATGCTGTCGGCATCTGTGAGAGCACAAACAGTTCATTGTGCCACCTAAGTCATACGATTGGCATTTGCAGACACACACACACACACACACACACACACACACACACACACACACAGCTGTAAAATAAAGCCTCTTGAACCCACCTGTCTTCCACATTAGACTCATTAGGAAGAAAGACTCTTGTCAAACCACTGGTCTGTGTATAGGGAAGCCCCCCAGGGAAAGCGGACCTGTTTTCTATGCCTCAGTGAATGGACCCCTGGCTCGGCAGCAGCTTGGGGCAGCTGCTGATCCTTACAGTTACAAGTAAAATGTGGTGTTGATTCAGCCCTTTACAAAGTCATTCAAATTAAGCTATTAAGATGGGGTTGTATTGTGTTCCTCAAGGGGGGGAAAAAAGCTATCTTGACAGTAGCAACAACAAAAATAAACAATCTTTCCCCAATTTAAACAACTCCTGGCTTCAGTAATTACAGGGGGGGGGGAAATGGCTTTAAAGATTGAAAACACATCCACACAAAAGCTCTCCACTTCCAGACCCAAGTTAGCTGTTGTTTGCCTGTCTGAACAGCACTGGAGAGCCCCTGGTACTGTGTGCAGTGGGAACAGAGTTTTCTGGACAGGCATTGTCTCCTCTGGGAAGCAATAGGGACCACAGAGCTCAGGGCCTCCTGAGAGCTCAGACACCAAAGTGGAAAAAAAGGTGATGGACTCCTCATTCCCAACAATCCCCTTCAGTGGAGGGAAGTGTCCCTTCTTTACAGCCCTGCGCCTCTCTTGATGACAATTCTTATCCAACTAAATAACCATTTATGGCCAAAGGCATAGTTGGGGTTGCCTGGGATAGAAGTGCTTCTGTATCGGTGTAAACTATCGAGTCCTTGTGGTTCATGACGAATCACAGCTGCCTTCACATCACTTGCTGTCCCCACTCCTACACAATTACATACGTGCTGCAAACCCAGTGTTTGTAAATAGGATCCAGTGAACCCTATTTACAGGCATAAGTTTTGCATGCTAATCATAATGGCAGCCAATGGCTACAATGCCATCCCAGTACTTGGAAAGCAGAGACAGAGGGAGAGAGAACAGGAAATCGAGATCACATTTTGAGGTCAAGGCCTGGGCTATATGATATCCTACCCATTTCAAATAGATGATTGATTGATTGATCGATTGATTGATTGATAGATGAAAGACATATAGATAGATAATAGAAAGATGATAGATAGATAGATAGATAGATAGATAGATAGATAGATAGATAGATAGATACCTAGCTAAATGATAGATAGATAGATAGATAGATAGATGAGATACATAGAAGATAGACAGACAGACAGGTAATATATTGCTGGAAGGTGACATATAGGCTATTAGTGGATAAAAATTACTACCGTGGCTGCTTCAACCCTCCAAGCAAGATTGGCCATCTGGACTACCAGTGGCATGACTAGAGTAACCAAGCACTTCCTTATTGGGATTTGGGCTGCTCCATAGAGAATACATGCCTAATACATTAACCTAGTCAAGAAGCCTGTGGCTGGAAAGGTCACAGGCCCGAGAGGACAATCCACTTTTATTGGTTTGTTGAATGGACTTATAGCCAACCTGCCCTTTACGTATTTGTGAGTATCCCCACCTACCAGCACTGCCCTCAGCCTTGGGCACAGAAGCTTTTGTGTAGTGGACAGAATTTAATACAGAAATTCAGAGCAGGTTAATGTGTTGAGACTAAGTGACTGTTTTGTGCTCAGTCCTAAATAGGAAATGAATATCGCTCCCCCACCCCCCAGACCCAGGGAACATTGTAGAAGAGAATGGAAAAAGAATATAAGCATTGGAAGATAGGATGGATGCTAAGAAGTGCTGTCTCCTACTTAGAGCCACTCAAATTAAAACACATGTCAACTATGGATACATGAGAGCTACACAAATTTGGCCCTTCAGCGTTCTATCATGGATATGGGGGAGGCACGTGAAGCTGTACTGTAAGGAGAAGAAGAAACCCATTACTGATGTGGGTACAGCAGCATCATGGACCCCAAGACCTCAGCCCAATGAGAGTAGTGAATACTTCACCTGGCAAGGCTTTGATGGATGAAAAGCCTTCCTTAGGGGTTCCAGTGCAAATAATCAACAAATGTGTAAAAAAAAAAAAAAAAAAAAAACAAAAAAAAAAACAAAAAACAAAAAACAAAAACAAAAAAAAACTAGGAACTGCAGTCTTCTCCTCCCGATCTGAGACAGCTGGCCTACAAGGACCTCCTACTGAGAGGAGCGAATGCCTCCCCTGTACTGGACATAATAATCATACTGAGGTTCTGGGTTGCTGTGGTCATTTGTATAATTCCATCGAGTGTTCACACCCAACCTGACCTCCGCCTTTCTGTACATGTGTCTGTGTGTCTGTCCTTTGCTCATTCCCTTGCCACTCCTCATCAGGGTTTCAGGACCAAGCTGTGAGTGTTGCAATACCCTACCCCACCGGGGACACAGAGTCGTTTTCTTCAGTGGTGTTGCCACTGGTAAGTTGCCCATGGTCCAGTGAATAGTTTCCTCCTTATGCTCATGCAAGCAACCCTACTTTTGAAAAGAGACGTGATAACAAGATAGTAACTTGTTTAAAAAGAAAGAAAGAATGAAAGAAAGGAAGGAAGGAAGGAAGGAAGGAAGGAAGAAAGAAAGAAAGAAAGAAAGAAAGAAAGAAAGAAAGAAAGAAAGAAAGAAAAAAGTTTGCAGGGGTTGAGAGGGGATATGAGAGGGGAATGAGGAATGACTATAATCACAGTACACTGTATAAATGTGTGAACTTGTCAAAATGATGCTAAGTCAAAATTTAAAAACCCTAAAAGGTAGTCTCTAGGTACAGGGACTCTGCTGTAAGCATTTGGCATCTTTACAACCTTCTTGGGCACAAAGTGTTTTTAGTATTCTCTTCACTACTGAAAAATAAAAGGGTAATGTAGCAAGTCTCCTGAATAAAATTGCCCTGCTACATCCTTTCCTAACCCTTTTTAAATTAATTTTATTTATTTACATTCCAACAGTTGCCACACACACACAGTTTCTCACCCCATTCACCCTCCTCCTTGCTTCTGAAAGGGTGCTCCCTACCCCACCCTTCTTCCCTGGAGCCTCAAGTCTCTTGAGGATTGGGCGCATCTTCTCCCACTGAGGCCAGACCAGGCAGTCCTGTGCAATATATGTGCCGGGGTTCTCGGACCAGGCTGAGTATGCTGCCTGGGTGGTGGCTCAGTCTCTGGGATTTCCCCAGGGTCCAGGTTAGTTGAGACTGCTGGTCTTCCTATGGGGGGGGGGGTCATCCTTCCCTTTAGCTCCTTCAATCTTTCCCCTAATTCCTTTATAGGGGTCTCCAACTTGAGCCTAATGGTTGAGTGAAAGTATCTGCATCTGTCTCAGTCAGCTGCTAGTAGGGCTTCTCAGAGGACAGCCATGCTAGTCTCCTGTCTGAAAGCACATCATGGTATCAGTGACAGTGTCAGGCCTTGGTGCACCCCTCCCCATGAGATGGATCCCAAGTTGGGCCTGTCACTGGACCTACTTTCCTTCAGTCCCTTCTCCATTTTTGTCCCTTTGTTCTTTTAGGCAGGAACAATTCTAGGTCAGAAATTTTGACTACAAAACAAGTCCCAGACTAGTCTCTGCCACATAACAAACAGATGAGATACAGCTTGTCTAAAGAGAAACAAACTCTTAGCGAAAAAGTTCAAGTGAGCTGGAGCTAGCTTCTGGAGTCTGCCCACATTACAAAAGACAGAAAATATAAATTACATATGAAGAATGTATTTAGCTTCAGTGTTTTATCACTTAGGAAATGGTGCAGTAATCACTAGGCAGTATAAGAGTGATCATATGACTTTGTGCTGAGTCGTTTTGAAAGCACTTATATTTGGGATCGAATCTGGCAACTGTGACACTACCTGTCCACCATTTGTGGGCAGCCAATATTCCTCCTCTGGAGGGAGAGTTGAAAATGTAGAAAAGAGAGAATGACAAACAGTCACCTGGGTCACAGCTCAAGGGGACTCCAGTACAGTAAGAGTAGTCCACTACTCCTGGCAGATATGCTGTAGCAAATCTTTATCTGTAAGTCATCCCATTACACAACCCAACAAACAAGGCACCAAAGGATATATATTTATACAATCAATATTTTAAAATATCTATAATACGTTAAACACAATGTCAGACATTTCATGTATACTACTTAATTATAATTTTACCACTAGGCAGAAAGTGTAATATTTTATAGTTAAGAAATTATGTAATTTGCTTACAAAAGTTAAGAATTAAACCCACCAATCAAACCATATCTGACTGACATTAAAGATCTAAACCCTTATCATTTTATTACATTATCTTTTATAAGGCTTTTGCTAATTTTAATTACTCTAACACATTCATCATGACAAATGTCAGTCAGATGAGCTGCAAGTTCTTTTTTTTTTTTCATAGCAGCCTTATTTTTTTTTCTATTTTTTTTTATTTTTTATTTTCTATATTCTATGTTTACATTCCAAAGGCTTTCCCCTTTCCCAGTTCCCACCCACCATAGTTCCCATAGTTCCTCTCCCCCCCATCTGTTCCCCAATAATTCCCCCTCGCCCCTCGGTTTCTTTACTAAACTGGATGCAATCTTTACATGCCCAGGGTCCTCTCCTTTCTTCTTCTTGGGAATCATTTGACTTGCTATTTGTGTCTTGAGTATTTAGGGCTTCTGGGCTCATTAATATCCACTTATCAGTGATTGCATTTCATGTGCATTCTTTTGTGATTGGGTTAATTGACTCAGGATGATATTTTCCAGGTCTAACCATTTACCTACAAATTGCATGAATTCATTATTTTTAATTGCTGAGTAGTATTCCATTGTATAAATATACCACATTTTCTGTATCCATTCCTCCTTTGAGGGATATTTGGGCTCCTTCCAATTTCTGGCTATTATAAACAAGGCTGCTATAAACATAGTGGAGCATGTGTCTTTATTGCATGTAGGGGAATCCTCTGGGTATATGCCCAGGAGTGGTATGGCAGGGTCCTCTGGAAGTGACATGCCCAATTTTCTGAGGAACCGCCAAACTGATTTCCAGAGCGGTTTTACCATTTTGCAATCCCACCAACAGTGGAGGAGTGTTCCTCTTTCTCCACATCCTCGCCAGCACTTGTTGTCTCTTGAGTTTTTAATCTTAGCCATTCTGACTGGTGTGAGGTGGAATCTCAGGGTTGTTTTGATTTGCATTTCCCTGATGACTAATGATGTTGAACAACTCTTAAGGTGTTTCTCGGCCATCCGAATTTCTTCTGGTGAAAATTCTTTGTTTAGCTCTGTGCCCCATTTTTTGATAGGGTTATTTGGTTCTTTGCGGTCTAACTTCTTGAGTTCTTTGTATATATTGGATATTAGCCCTCTGTCGGATGTGGGGTTGGTAAAGATCTTTTCCCACTTTGTTGGTTGCCGTTTTGTCCTTCGGACAGTGTCCTTTGCTTTGCAGAAACTTTGTAATTTTATGAGGTCCCATTTGTCGATTCTTGATCTTAGTGCGTACGCTATTGGTGTTCTGTTCAGGAACTTTTCCCCTGTGCCCAAGTCCTCCAGGGTCTTCCCAAGTTTCTTTTCTAATAGTTTCAGTGTGTCTGGTTTTATGTGGAGGTCCTTGATCCACTTGGAGTTGATCTTAGAGCAAAGAGATAAGAGTGGGTCAATTCGCATTCTTCTGCATGTTGACCTCCAGTTGAACCAGCACCATTTGTTGAAAAGGCTATCTTTATTCCATCGGATGGTTGTGGCTCCTTTATCAAAGATCAAGTGACCATAAGTCTGTGGGTTAATTTCAGGGTCTTCAATCCTGTTCCATTGATCTGTTTGCCTGTTGCTATACCAATACCATGCAGTTTTTAACACAATTGCTCTGTAGTACTGCTTGAAGTCAGGGATATTGATTCCCCCAGAAGTCCTTTTATTGTTGAGAATAGTTTTAGCTATCCTGGGTTTTTTGTTGCTCCAGATGAATTTGAGAATTGCTCTTTCTAGATCTATGAAGAATTGAGTTGGGATTTTGATGGGGATTGCATTGAATCTGTATATTGCTTTTGGCAAGATGGCCATTTTTACTATATTGATCCTGCCAATCCAGGAGCAAGAAATATTTTTCCATCTTCTGAGGTCTTCTTGGATTTCTTCCTTCAGGGACTTGAAGTTCCTGTTGTACAGATCTTTCGCTTGTTTGGTTAGAGTTACGCCAAGATACTTTATGTTGTTTGTGGCTATTGTGAAGGGTGTTATTTCCCTAATTTCTTTCTCAGCCTGCTTGTCCTTTGAGTACAAGAAGGCCACTGACTTGCTTGAGTTAATTTTATAACCTGCCACTTTGCTGAAGTTGTTTATCAGCTGTAGAAGTTCTCTGGTGGAGTTTTTTGGGTCGCTTAGGTAAACTATCATATCGTCTGCAAATAATGATAGTTTCACTTCTTCCTTTCCAATTTGTATCCCTTTGACTTCCTTATGTTGTCTAATTGCTCTTGCTAGAACTTCAAGTACTATATTGAAAAGATATGGAGAGAGAGGGCAGCCTTGTCTAGTCCCTGATTTTAGTGGGAATGCTTCAAGTTTCTCTCCATTTATTTTGATGTTGGCTACTGGTTTGCTGTAGATTGCTTTTACTATGTTTAGGTATGGGCCTTGAATTCCTGCTCTTTCCAAGACTTTTAGCATGAAAGGATGCTGAATTTTGTCGAATGCTTTTTCAGCATCTAATGAGATGACCATGTGGTTTTTTTCTTTCAGTTTGTTTATGTAGTGGATTACATTGATGGATTTCCGTATATTGAACCATCCCTGCATCCCTGGGATGAAGCCTACTTGATCATGGTGGATGATCGTTTTGATGTGCTCTTGGATTCGGTTAGCAAGAATTTTATTTAGTATTTTTGCATCTATATTCATCAGAGAAATTGGCCTGAAGTTCTCTTTCTTTGTTGGATCTTTTTGTGGTTTAGGTATTAGCGTAATTGTGGCTTCGAAGAATGAGTTGGGCAGTGTCCCTTCTGTCTCTATTTTGTGGAATAGTTTGGAGAGTATTGGTGTTAAGTCTTCTTTGAAGGTCTGGTAGAATTCTGCACTAAAACCATCTGGTCCCGTACTTTTTTTGGTTGGGAGGCTTTCTATAACCCCTTCTATTTCTTTAGGGGTTATGGGACTATTTAGCTGGTCTACTTGATGCTGATTTAATTTTGGTATTTGATATCTGTCTAGGAAATCGTCCATTTCCTCCAGATTCTCCAGTTGTTTTGAGTATAGACCTTTGTAGTAGGATCTGATGATCTTTTGAATTTCCTCAGTTTCTGTTGTTATGTCTCCCTTTTCATTTCTAATTTTGTTAATTTGTATACTGTCTCTGTGTCCTTTGGTTAGTCTGGCTAAGGGTTTATCTATCTTGTTGATTTTCTCAAAGAACCAGCTCCTGGTCTTGTTGATTCTTTGTATGGTTCTCTTTGTTTCTATTTGATTGATTTCAGCCCTGAGTTTGATGATTTCTTGTCTTCTACTCCTCCTGGGTGAATTAACTTGTTTTTCTTCCAGGGCTTTAAGGTGTGCCATTAAGCTGCTAGTGATTGCTCTCTCCAGTTTCTTTTTGGATGCACTTAGAGCTATGAGTTTTCCTCTTAGCACTGCTTTCATTGTGTCCCATAGATTTGGGTAGGTTGTACCTTCATTTTCATTGAATTCTAAAAAGTCTTTGATTTCTTTTTTTATATCTTCCTTGACCAAGGTGTCATTGAGTAGAGTATTGTTCAGTTTCCATGTGTATGTGGGCTTTCTGTTGTTTTTGTTGCTATTGAAGACCACTCTTACTCCATGGTGATCTGATAAGAGGCATGGGATTAGCTCGATCTTCTTGTATTTGTTGACATCTGTCTTGTGACCGATTATATGGTCTATTTTGGAGAAGGTACCATGCGGTGCTGAGAAAAAGGTATATTCTTTAGCTTTAGGATGAAATGTTCTATATATATCTGTTAAATCCAATTGGTCCAGAGTTTCAATTAGTTTCACTGTGTCCCTGTTTAGTTTCTGCTTTCCTGATCGGTCCATTGAGGAGAGTGGGGTGTTGAAGTCACCCACAATTATTGTGTTAGGTGTAATGTGTGCTTTAAGCTTTAGTAAGGTTTCTTTTACGAAGGAGGGTGCCCTTGCATTTGGAGCATAGATGTTCAGTATTGAGAGCTCTTCCTGGTGGATTTTCCCTTTGGCCAGCAAGAAGTGACCTTCTGAGTCTCTTTGGATGATTTTAGGTTGAAAGTCAATTTTATCTGATATTAGAATGGCTACTCCAGCTTGTTTCCTGAGACCATTTGCTTGTAAAATTGTCCTCCAGCCTTTTACTCTAAGGTAGTGTTTGTCTTTAACACTGAGATGTGTTTCCTGTATGCAGCAAAATGTAGGGTCCTGTTTCCGTATCCAGTCTGTTAATCTATGTCTTTTTATTGGGGAATTGAGTCCATTGACGTTAAGAGATATTAAGGAATAGTAATTATTACCTCCAGACATTTTTGAAATTATATTTATTTATCTTATTTATTTTTTATATTCGAGAGGTTATCTTCTTTTGGGTTTGATGAGAGGAGGTTTCTATCTTGCTTCTTCCCGGGTGTAGTTTCCGTCCTTGTCTTGGTGTTTTCCCCCTATTATCCTTTGTAGGGCTGGATTTGTGGAGAGATATCTTGCAAATTTGGTTTTGTCATGGAATACCTTGATGTCTCCATCAATGGCAATTGAGAGTTTTGCTGGGTAAAGTAGTTTTGGCTGAAGTTTGTGTTCTCTTAGAGTTTGCATGATATCTGCCCAGGATCTTCTAGCTTTCATGGTCTCAGGTGAGAAGTCTGGTGTTATTCTGATAGGTTTTCCTTTATATGTTACTTGGCCTTTTTCTCTTGCTGCCTTTAGTATTCTTTCTTTGTTTATTACATTTGGAGTTTTGATTATTATGTGACGGGATGTATTTCTGTTCTGGTCCAGTCTGTTTGGGGTTCTATAGGCTTCTTGTATATTCATGGGCATCTCTCTCCTTAGGTTGGGGAAGTTTTCTTCCATAATTTTATAGAAGATATTAGCTGGCCCTTTAACTTGTAAATCTTCACTCTCGTCTATACCTATAATCCTTAGGTTTGGTCTTCTCATAGTGTCTTGGATTTCCTGGATGTTTTGGGTTACCACCTTTTTGCATTTAGTATTTTCTTTGACTGTTGAATCAATGGTTCCTATGTTATCTTCGGCTTCTGAGATTCTGTCTTCTATCTCTTGTATTCTATTGTTGATACTTGCGTCTATGGCCCCTGATTTCTTCCCCAGGTTTTCTATCTCCAATGTTGTCTCCCTCTGTGATTTCTTAGTTGTTTCTACTTCTGTTTTTAGTATCTGGATGGATGTGCTCAGATCTTTCGCTTGCTTGATTGTGTTTTCATGTATTTCTTTAATAGATTTTTGTGCTTCCTCTTTCATAGCTTCTACTTGTTGGCCCACGTTCTTCTGTAGTTCTTTAAGTGACTTTTGTCTTTCTTCCTTATTGTCTTCTTCTCTTTGATCCATCTTCTCCTGCATTTCTTGAAGTGATTTTTGTATTTGCCTCGTAAAGGCTTCTAACTTTTGATCCATTTTCTCCTCTATTTCTTTACGAGATTTTTCTATGTGTTCAGCTACCAGCATCCTGACCAGTGATTTTATATCCAAGTCTTGTTTTTCTGGTGTTTTAGGGTATCCAGGAATTCCTGTTGTTGGAGCACTGGGTTCAGATGCTGTCATGTTGCCTTGATTTTTGTTAGTAACGTTCCTTCGTTTTCCTTTTGCCATCTGGTTATTTCTGGTTTTAGTTGGCCTTGTTGTCAGTGGCTGGTGTTTGAATCTCCTGTGAGGCTGGGCTCACCTGTTGTTTCTCTATTGGTGAATATGTGTGACTGCTGCTTTAAGGGATCATAAGCTGGCTGCCACCCATGCGATTGTAGCCCCTGTTGGAGTCTGTCTACCTGGGCTTCTCCAGCTGTGTCCTGGTTGCAAGGAACTCCGAGAGCCTAGCAGATCCCCCGTGAGGGTAGCCCTGGAAGGGGTGTTTACCTGGGCCTTTCCAGCTGTGTCCTGGTTGCAATATGGAGGCCCGCCGCTACACCGCTGGTCTAGGGGCCGGCGAGCTGGTTGCAGAACGCAGCTTAGGTGCTCACCCGAGGGCGGGGATGTCCCACAGAGCCTGGGCCTTTCCAGCTGTGTCCTGGTTGTGATATGGAGGCCCGCCGCTACACCGCTGGTCTAGGGGCTGGCGAGCTGGTTGCAGAACGCAGCCTATGTGCTCACCAGAGGGCGGGGATGTCCCACAGAGCCTGGGCCTTTCCAGCTGTGTCCTGGTTGCAATATGGAGGCCCGCCGCTACACCGCTGGTCCAGGGGCCGGCGAGCTGGTTGCAGAAGCAGCCTTGGTGCTCACCAGAGGGCTCGGGGATGTCCCCCAGAGCCTAGGCGGGACTCCGCCTGCTTGGCTCCGAGACCCTAGCAGATACCCCCGTGAGTGTAGCCCTGGAAGGGGTGTTTACCTGGGCCTTTCCAGCTGTGTCCTGGTTGCAATATGGAGGCCCGCCGCTACACCGCTGGTCTAGGGGCCGGCTACACCGCTGGTCTAGGGGCCGGCGAGCTGGTTGCAGTGCAAGTTCTTTTTAAAACCATTTTCATAACATGTTAGTAATGAGAGCAAACTACTTATTAGGGCAGCTTCTCGGAATTAGCATGGATAATTGGCATGAGAGCCTGCGGGGAAGACACCACCAAAGCCGAGGGTCACTCACCTAAATTGCTTGGAACCAGATATGCTTTACCTTTCTGTTTTTTTGAAATATACTGGGTTTGGGATATGTTAAATCATTACATTGAAAACCATATCCCCTTTGATGCAACCTATGAAGATCCACAGAGACGCATCCAGAAGGTAGTCTCAGGACACTTTCATAAAAAAGCATTTCAGTCATTCACAAATGAGGGCAGTGAAAGAGGCCAACACTGCCTTTTCCTACATGTGCTCAGCGACACTATTCTTGGCTTTAAGAAAGCATGCATCTTCACGCCTAGTTCAAATCCTAGTCTTGAGGAGTTTCTGAAGGTTACAGCTTGGCCTATCTATCAGTCTTGCTGTATATGTGTGTGCACACATTTTGAAGTGTATGTTAGGTACTCTTACATTATCTCAAAGTTTGAACCACTGGTGGCCAGCCTCCATTTTGAATTAACAGAAAGTCCTGGAGTGTGATTGTTCTAGGGTTGCATTTAAGCCGTTGTTAGGCAGAAAGGTGGGTTTCTGTGATCACAGAGAAAGCAGAAAATAAGCAAGCTTGCTGGGCCTCTTCTTTTTAACAGAACCCTCTTTCATTTTGCTGTTCATCCAGAATCAGTGGGAGTTCAGAGTGCATTAGTTACCTTGGGAAAGGGGATCAATGGGTGGAAGGCACATCTTACTTACTATTTGATACCAGAGCAACAGGAGGCAGTAAAGACAAGTTCTACATGCAGTTGTGTGCAGAGCCAAGATCTTACTGTTCCGTTATATTTTTGCTCGTGATTATCGAATTTTATTATAGAGATTCTCATCCCCAAAGCCAAAAATATTAATGTGTTAAATGCTTTAAAAAGATACACTCTTGTCCTCTCAGTACTACAACCTCTGTCTTTCTGCTCATTACCACCAGAAAGGGAGAAAGGTATTGACTAACAAGGGCCTAAGTCCCTCGGTCACTACATGGCTAAGATGCTGTGGTGGTTTGAATAGGAATGTCCCCCTTAAGCTTAAATATTTGAATGGTTGGTCATTAAGAAATGGTGTTACTTGAGAGAGATGAGGTGTGGTCTTGTTGGAGGAAGTGTGTCACTGAAGGTAGGTTTTAGGGTTTCAAAAGCCCAAGCCAGGTTCATGGCTTTTCTTCTCTACCTGCTCATCTGAACATAGATCAGCTTCCATGTCTCCCTGCATGCCAACGTATTCCACTAAACCTCTCAACTGTAAGCAAGCCCCAATTAAATGCTTGCTTTGCTAAGAGTTGTCATGTTCTTGGTGTCCCTTCACAGTGACAGAACACTGACAAAGGCTGAAGTCTCAGTTGCTCCTGGGAAAAACCAGGACAGAAGAAGTTGGGAATATGGGCTTTGGTCAGAATAATGCTTGATGTTTGCTACAAGGATTTTAAGGGAACCGAGTAACCCAGCTGGTCACAAACCAGAAGAATCTTCTAGCAGGTCTTCCACAATTTGACAGGGCTCTCAGTCCCTCCCTGGAATCAGTGGAGACTAGCTCTGGTGATTTGATGGCTTGCTTGACCATCTCACCACATGGCTCCTTTGCAGAGCCATATTGTCTGTCTTCATGTCGGCACACTGATCTTCCCATTCCTTCTTAAGATTATAGGACAATCCTATGTAAAATTACGCAAACAACTGATCAATTCAAGTTTGAGACTTCAGGGCTTGAGGTAGTAAATAGGCTCATCTGGGGAAAAGGAACTTCAATTGAGAAAATGCATCAATCTGACTGACCTGTCTGGAGGTCTAGGGCGCATTTTCTTGATAAATGATGGATGTGGGAGACCCCATCCCACTGTCAGAGGCGCCAGTGCTGGGCAAGCAATCCTAAGAGGAGGCTGAAGGTGAGCCTGTGAGCAGCATTCTCCCACGGTGCCTGAGTGTCCCTGACTTCCGGTTCCTGCCCTGCTCAAGCTCTTGCATTGACTGGCTTCTTCTAATGATAGTCTATAAAGTATAAGATGAAATAAATCCATTGCTTCCTAAGTTGCCTTTGGTCATTGTGATGGCTACTTGGCTGTCAACTTGACTATATCTGGAATGAACTACAATCCAGAAATGGAGGACATGCCTGTGAGAAAGTTACTGCTTAGTTTAAAGTGGGTGAATCCACTTCTAGTCTGGACCTTTGAGGTAAGTAGACAGAAATCTTTGATCTGGGTCTTGAAGCTAGAAAACAAAGTCCTTTGATTCAGATCTCTAAAATGAGAAGAAACATGCCTTTAATCCAAATCTGAGGCAGGAAAACACACCTTTAATACTTTCTGAAGGAAGTCTGTGTAAGGACATAGAAGGAGGTTTTTGCTCTTTGCCTGTTTGCTCTCAACATGCTAACACAATGAATCCTTTCCTGGCATTGAAGACTATTCCTTTGGGATTCCAGTATATATAGAAGACAAGCTGAGACATCCAGTAGTGTGGGACTGAGCAACTATTAGATTCTTGGACCTTCCAGTCACGGCTTGCCATTGTTGGATTAGTGCTAAGTCATTCCAATAAACCAGATAGATAGATAGATAGATAGATAGATAGATAGATAGATAGATAGACAGATAGATAGACAGATAGATAGATGAGGGAGAAGGAAAAAGAGAAAGAGAGGGAGGGAAAGAAAAAAGATTCATTCCATAAGTCCTGTGACTCTAGAGAGTCCTAACTAATACCATTATGGTCTTTATCATAGCAATAAAAAAACTAAGACAGAGTCTCAAGTTATTATTCACTCATTTCCCTCTCATTGTTGTAATTAGTAGAAAAAATCATGCAGAAAGAGGGAGCTGAACAAGAACACAAATACTGACTTTATCAATGAAGAAATCACCTAAACACCTCTTATCCAATGTTTAGTCCTCATGAGAAGAGGTAGAGCCCTCATATCTTCTCTTCCAAGTTTACAACATATAGACTAACAGATATATAGACTGTTGGACATATGGAGTAATTTGGTACAGAACATAGGACTTAATCTACTAATAAACATTGAAAGAAAAAGAGAAAAAACAAGACAACATCCCTACTTCACAGTTCTCTAGCTGTAGGTAGAAAATCCAGGACAGAAAGTGAATGTCTGTCTCCCACATCATGTTCCTTTATATGGGAAAATCTTTCCAATTAGAGAAGGAAGCAGGAGGAAGTGGATTTTTCCCTAGTCAATGGGACAGAAGGAGTGGAGTCCATTTCTTGATTGCTTTTGTATAGGTGTGTGTATTTGTGTGTGTGTGTGTGTGTGTGTGTGTGAGAGAGAGAGAGAGAAAGAGAGAGAGAGAGAAACAGAGACAAACAGACACAGATAAAAAGGAGGCATATGTCTACTTTCTTTTGATGAACACAAACCTATTCTTTTATAACTCTCCAAAAATATTACTGATCTTGACTCTACATTAGCTATTTATCACCCAGAAGGAAGAATAAGTGGGGCAGTGGGTTTCAAGGAGGGTTACCTCAGTGTATACTTATCTGTGAAGAGGAAAAAGTTCTTTTCTCAGTTGAAACACGGCAAGGGAGGCCAGGAAATATTCCCTTAACACAAACCACAGCTCACAACTCAGTAAAACTTGGGGGACACTGGCAGAAGAGAATAGCAGAATATTCTTAAAGCTCCAAACCAACTAAATGGCCCTGAGAGATGCAAAGGAAGTCAGCGCTTCCCCCACTCTATAGATCAGGACACCAGATCATGATCGGACTTAGCAAGAGAGAGCTTTAAGAAAAAATAATATAATAATCAAGTTCAAATTGCGTGGCATGTGTTGTAATCATCGTTAGGTTAGAAGAAGTGAAAGACTGGTGCAGGATAAAAATAATAAAAATGAAATCTTTAGGGCAAGTGGAAGGAAAGAGAAATTATATGAACAAAAGCCAGTTTCACAAGGAGGACAGTTCGTGGTAGATGAGAGGCAAAGGGAACTATATGGGAAAGAAGGTGATGTCCATGTTAAGTACTGAGACAGAACACAGAGTTTAGATCGAGCCTGTTGTTTGAGCTCTCTTACACCTTGAGGTATCATTAAGGCTGGATGTGACAAGCCTTGACGATGCGATCGATGTTCTAGCACAAGGATCTCTTCTGAGACAAGTAACTCTATTGACAGAATTGTGCTGGGCCCTGAAACGCTTGTAAAAGAGTGTTCTGGTCGGGTATGGTCTCTAGGATTTACAACTATTGAACCAAGTCATCTAATCTAACAAGGCTCCTTGTCATTTCTTCTCTTAAAAAACACATCAGGGCTGGAGAACAAGGGATGGATTGGGAAGTGCTCCAAGTACCAGTTGCTAGCCATGAGAACGTCTAGGGATGAAGAAATTGGAAAGCAGTGACCCTCCCCGACAGGAGAAAGTAGTTTAGAACTCTTGTTCTCTAACCATGCCAGGGAAAGTCCCTATAGGATGAAACACCCAGGGTCAGCTCAAGGACCAGCAACCATATAGATTTTGATAACATCTCGATATCACGCTGATCTTGCGGAAGCGGAGTGATGCCAGATGTCCTAGAGTCATATGTGAGCTTTTCTTCAGCCTCAGCTTCCTTTGAATATGAAACTAGCTGTCAAACACTTCCTTCAGGGTTTTAACACACTCTAACACTCTACTCCCTACTTCACACACACACACACACACACACACACACACACACACACACACCAAACAAACAAAAACATTTGAGTCCACTGATGCTGCCTGAATGTTCCGGAGTGCAGGACCATCTACTGGACCATGGGTGACCTCTCTGCCATACGCCCTCACTCTCCCTTCCCCAGCGGCCACTACTCAGGCAGGGGGCGGGACTTCACAGACCTCTCCCATTTGTGCAGGGACTCATGCTGGCTTGATTCTGGACAAGTTGTGTGCATGTGGCCCAAGCCTCTGCACGTTCCTACATGCACCTGTGCTCTCATGCTCGACAAATCCTGCTTGACCATAAACACCTGCCCATCCTCTGGTTCCTGCCATGCTCTCTGCCCCTCTTTGATGATGAATCTTGAGTTTCGGGAGAGGAAGTGTGACATGAATATCTCGTTTAGACTAAGCACTATACTGTTTCTTTGTCTCTGTACATCTCTGGATCAAGCATTTTTGTTTTCTTAAATCCTAATTAAGGTAGAGTTTTATGTCATGAGAATCAACTGTTTCCAATACAGAATGTACAGGATTTTAGTAAATTTATAGAATGTATAGAATCTAACATTGTAATGATACTGTTAGTGCTGCCTGTGGACTGAGCAGTTAAAAGGAAGCTTAAGACAGGAGCTGAGGCAAAGGGAGTAGATTTGTAAGTGGACACATTGAAGGAAGGTGAACTTGGGAAACATAAGGAAAGGTCAAAGGTTATATACATGGTTCACAGGTCTACCAAAGGCGATGCTGGGACATGAGTTACTACACGACTGGCACCAAATGTAGAAGCCTCTGTTTCCCAGCATGCCCTGTACTTAACACTATATTTTGTGCTTTTACTTATTAGCAAATATTTATTGATTGGAATTGAACTAAATTGAAATAACGCAGCATTTGGTGGGGAGAAAATACTTGGTCATGGCTGTCTGTCCCTTAGCACCGGTCACAGCCCCTCAGGTGACTAGCCCACCCTTCCACAGGTGTTCGTATAGGAATGACAATTCCAGGAATCCGAGAAGCCATGAGATCTGAGCGTTTCTTCTTCCCACCTGAACACACCTACAGACAAAGTCAGGAAGACTAGTTAGATTTCATCTGTGCCCCCTGCCTGCTGTCCTGACCCCATCAGGTCCAACCTGCCGCAGAGTAGATGCTGTGCTCCAGAAACACCCTGTCCCTGCTTTGTCACAAGCCAGTCATCCATTCTGCATGTGCATGTGTCTTTTAAATACTCTGAAGCAGTTTCTGTGGCTTGCAATCAAGCACTCCAACTCTTTCATATACTATATAATGTACGGAAAGTCATTGATGGCTTCCAGGAGTGCCGGGGTGGGGAGAGGGCATTTGAAGGATTAAAAACCATGTGTCTGTCAAGATGATTTCTAGAAGAAAAGGTAAAGTAGTCAAGTTTGAGCCTTACAGTTTTTAAACTCATCTGACACATTTTGGAAAATATTATCAATGATCATAAATAGTTTTATTATCTGAGGTGTAGTTTCAGCTACACATAAGCCACCCTACTTAGCTAGAGCTCTAACCTGGTAATCAAAATTACTTCAGCTCATTCAGAAATTTAAATGAGCCCTGGATTCTGTTAAAAGTGCAGTGAAATTGAGCATTAAATATTCATTTTTGTTTTTTAAAAATTACCCCCTTTTAAACTTTACTAAAATTATATCCATGTTCTAAGAAAGTTTGGTTGCTTTGAATATAAGTATAACTTTGTGAACAAGCTTTTGATTAGAGACAAGCAGAGAAATTTGTCCTATAAGACTTATTCTTTTAAATGTAACTGCATGAAACTGTTGTGAGTCATTTCGATTTTTAACATAATCTTTCGATTGCTATGATATGGTATTATCTCAGAAACCATATATATGTATCATAGCCTTAAACTCATATGTTTTTCTTTTTTTAAATTTTGGCTTGAGGTAAAGAAAAGAAACGTCAGTAAAATTAGACCCTCTGAGCTAAAGCATTCTGACATTATGTCCTAAATAACACTTAATTTTAAAATTCTTGAGAACTTTAATTCACGTCTGGACTTAGCATGCAACCTTGTCGCTACCTCTCTAAATCCTGGCCAGTCTTACACCTTGTGTTTCTGTGCAGAAGGGTCGTGGTCATTTGAACTTTCCTCCAGATTGGCTAAGAAAATTGCTATCACGTTTCTTTAAAATGCATCAACAGTGCAGACTATTTTAAGAGCAAACATATGAGAATGAATAATTTTCACATCCCTTTCACTTCGCTGAGAGAACAGCCACCACCACCACGGCTTGTCAAGCAGTTGGTGTCACAGCTCAACCTCACTCACGTTCCGCCTGGGCAAGTGACTCAGTTTCATCCAAACCCTGCTTCCTGCTGAACCAGAGCACCCAGGCTGTGAGTCAGATGTACTAGGAGCCAGGAGGCTCCGATGCAGTTGGTTTTTTAATTGGATATTTTCTTTATTTACATTTCAAATGTTATCCCTTTTCTCAGTCCACCCCCCAATCCCTATCTCATCCCCATCCCCATCCCCCTGCTTCTACAAGGGTGCTCTCCTACCCACCCACTCCTGCCTCCCCACCCTGGCATTCTCCTACACTGGGGCATTGACCCGTCACTGGACCAAGGGCCTCTTCTCCCATTGATGCCTGACAAGGCCATCCTCTGCTCCATATGGGGCTGGAACCATGGGTCCTTCCATGTGAGCTCTTTGGTTGGTGGTTCAGGCCCAGGAAGCTCTGGGGGGGTACTGGCTAGTTCATATTGTTGTTCCTCCTATGGAGCTGCAAACTCCTTCAGCCCTTTCCCTAAGTCCTCCATTGGGGATCCAGTGCTTGGTCCAATGGTTGGCTGTGAGCATCTGCCTCTGTATTTGTAAGGCTCTTGCAGAGTCTCTTAGGAGACAGCTAAATCAGGTTCCTGTCAGCAAGCACTTCTTGGCATCAACAATAGTGTCCACGTTTGGTGACTGTATATGAGATAGATCCCCAGGTGGGGCAGTCCCTGGATGGCCTTTCCTTCAGTCTCTGCTCCACGCTTTATCTCCGTATCTGCTAAGCCATCTCTCCACCCTCCAATGCAGTCTTACGCACCCAGGGTTCAAGAGTTTCTCTTCTTCAGTCCAGGGCTGAATTACTAAAATGTTCATTTTTTTTTCAGAAGTCATGGATCATGAAATGATTGCACACCTCCAAAATAATAAATAAACCAAATGGAAGAGTGGAGAAACCTTCGAGAAAAGAGCAGATTCATAAGTGGCCCAGAGTAGCATCGCAATGCTAAATGCCACCGTCGTGGCTGGATACGCAATTTGCTGTGATGAAGGGACTAGGGCCGGAGACAGATGTCAGGTGGAGCGAAGACAGTGCAGATGTGCTAATGCATGAAAGTCATTTATGAATTTCCACGCTGCTTGTCACTGAGTAACAGTTCTAATCATCCGATAGATGTGAGCTCCATTACCGCTACTCCAGACTGACGCGTCCTCGAATTGCTCCTTCCCTTTCAGGTGGGAGAAGCAGAGTGGCTTTGTTATGATTTGATTCAGGAGAGCTGAACGATCAGCAAGGCTGAGAGCCATCAGGCGATACTCACAGGGCTGCCGTGTGTGTGTGTGTGTGTGTGTGTGTGTGTGTGTGTATGTGTGTGTGTGTTAGCGAGTGCGAGCATGTATGCATATGTGCGAGTGCGTGTATGTGCATGCGTGCCCTTGCACAAGTGCGTCTAGTGTGTCTGATGCAGGCCTTTTTAGAAAGGAATTCTGAACTCACCTCCAAGGCCACCTGCCCCAGCGGAAGCACCCAGGCACAACAAGGCCATCAGATAACAAGCCATGGAGTCATATCACACGCTAATGCTAAGGTAATTCTCTTAGCATTTCAAAGACGGGGAACCTGAGCCGAGCCGGGAACAGATTAGGAGAATTTACTCGCTTACGCCTCCCATGGCCCTCTCAAAATGGAAATGTGTCATCATAGTTCAGTTTCCTGAGGTCACACAGATAAGACAGTATCTACTTTGATTTCAAACAGAATCGTTTATAGACGAAAGACGTCCCCTCCATAAAATTAAATAGCTTTTCAAAAAGCCTCTCACCACAGTTAGTAATAATTTATGCTTGGTGAAGAGGAAAATATGCTGAATTTATGCATTTTGTTGTGTGTGTGGCGCCCATCAAAAGGGCAAACTGATAAAGAAAAGAATGAGGGAGGGTAACTTGCTGGCATTTGCCAATCTAATATAAAAGGCTTTTATTATTCTTCCTCGTTTCAGGCAAAGAAAATTAATTTTGAAAGTGGCAAAACAGAAAATTCCTATTATTTTCAAAGCCATGGTAGCTGACATTTTACCACAGAGATAATTCCAGGAACTGGCTTTTCCTTTGTCCTCTGAGATAAATTTTGCTCCATTTTGACCCCTAATCAAAAAATTATTCACAGTAGACAATCTCTGATGATGAAACAAGTCTAGCTGGGTTTTATCCAGTCATAGCTCATAAACACCAGAGAGCAGAACAGCCATCATCTCCATTTTGATTTGTTTTTTTGTGTTTGGTTGGTTGGTTTTTTTGTTTTGTTTTGTTTTGTTTTGTTTTTTGTTTGATTGTTTGTTTGTTTTAACCAAGATATGGGTAGTTTTTCTGTTACTATTTCTGAGTAAGGTTTTATTTTCTTATCCATTTTCAGGATACACTGTAAGGCACGCTCTCTCCCCGGGAGTTGTTGAAACTCTCCTTACATTTAAATAATCATTCGGAGAACATCTGTAATTTTCTGCTTCGTGTGGCAGGCAGGACATTAGGCACACTGTGAAGTTTGGGAAATTAACTGGAATTAAAGCTTAGAAAAATATGTCTTAGCTCATGAGACACACTTTAGACTTCCTACCATATCAGAGAATGAAGTCTTTATCATAAATCAGAAGTATTGCATGAAGATTTGGGAATTGGAAGGGAAGAAGCAGAATCTGAGGCTTAGACTTGATGACTTAAATATACTCGAACACATCCTAAAAGTATAGTTGAAAACCTTTGAGCTACTAACAACTACACCTCAGCAACATTGCCTATGACTCAGTTATATTTTTAAAAAGTGTAATTTAACCATAAAATGTCTAAGTTTTGGAGACAAGGCTTTATTGAGCCTACTTTCTTTCCTAAATTTAAATTTGAAAGAGTCCAGGCAATGCTGGGCACGGAGAATTCTTGATGGTGCTTATGTTACAGCTCAAATACAGAAAAAACCTATATTGAGGACAACAGCTACCATCAGGGATTGTGAGAAGCCAGAAAAACCCACCATGGAAGGTTCTTTTTAATCTGGCCATATGGAAAAGAAGGACCAGGCTCCTCTGGCCTGAGGATTCTATGACCTTTCCTCCCCTTAAACCATATCTCCAAGACAACTGCAGTAGTCAGGGGCCAGTGGAGGCTTTGTAGGGACCAATCTACCTGTGTGTGTGTGTGTGTGTGTGTGTGTGTGTGTGTGTGTGTGAGAGAGAGAGAGAGAGAGAGAGAGAGAGACAGAGAGAGAGAGACAGAGAGACAGAGAGACAGAGAGAAAATACAAAACATCACAATGAAAATCTCCAACCAGAAAGAAAAAGGAAGTTTCTGTTTACAGAAAAAATAGATACAACTAGGGATGACCATATCATGCAAATAAAGCCAGTCCTACAAAGACAAACATCTATGTTTTCTCTCACTTGTGGCTCCTAGATTTCATATCATCACACAGAACCATGCATTTGTGTGTGTATGTGTGTGTGTATGTATGTATATGTATGTATGTGTTATTAAATGCAGGTGGAAGTAAAATTGTCTAGGGAGTCATACATGGTTATGGTAGGAGAAGAAAAAAAGGATGGTGGAGGAACCAGGCAAGGGTGTGGGGAATGTGCTTAACATATCATATACACCAGTAATAGAATTAAAATACGTATATAAAAGACCAGCGCCGGAAAGCATTGCTCTCAGGAGGAGATGTGCCCTCCTTGCACTCGGAGGCTGTAGGGCGCACAATTAGATTCTGTTACATGGTAATTTCAATCCTTTTCTACCTGTATAATTATTTCATATAAGTCGGTGACCTAAGAACGAGATCTGCTCAGATACTTCCTTTCCTTGCACTCCGTCTCTTGGGCGTCACAGAAATCCCCAAATCGGGAGCTTTCCTTAGTGGTACCTTGAATTCATTGTAAGGAATTGATGGAAATATCCGGCCTGAGTACTTGCCAAACATTCGGTTTACCCATCAGACTCGACGCTGCCACCTGGCACTCCGCCCACTCCCACCGGTTTCCTCTCACGTGGAGGATGCGCTGCTATAACAGATCGGGGCTTTGGATAAAGCATATTTGGATTTAAATTTCAGCAACTGGATCCAAACATGTCCGAGTTCAAGTCCTTGAATAAATTCTCCTCCGTGCATCAGTCCATTCCCTCAGTTACGATGATGGCGACCGAAAGCCGTCACTTCAGTCCTCGCCAGGCACCTGGTGCAGAGATGGAGACGATTGCGTTACAGTCCCAGAGATCCTGAGAAAAAGTAAATGAGGTAATAATCTGCTAAGAGCCTGGCCATTGGTGAGAGTGCCACACCCACACGACTTAGCTCCTTTCCCTGAGGGAACCGTTAAGACCCACCTGAGTTAGCATAGGTTTTAGGTGAGATTTAGGACGGGAATCCAAGGAGCTTCCCTACACTGGCCTAACAACAAATGCCCTGATTGTGCCCTCACCCCACAGGGAGCCACTGGAACACCTTTCAGTCTTTTTTCTCCCTACTGTGTAGGGTTGTGGGCCCGCATCCACTCCTGCACAGGGTCCTTGGGGAGGCAGGACTTGCATGGAGTTTGACTTCCTTAGCTTACGCCTGGAGAGGCCCTGTGGGTGTTCCCTACAGGCCTGTAGGATCTCTCCCAGGCAACGCTCCTGGGTGGGAAAGCCTGAGTTGGCTCTGGGGTCCCAGGGCCTGTGGCGACAGGGGATGGGGTCCTCAGGCTCCTGGACATCCAGGAGCCACGGGGAGAGCTACAGAAGAGCTGAGCACCGAGTGGGAGCCCAAGGGCTGGATCTGGCCCGGAGGAGGGGGCGGGGGGGGGTGTTGGGGGATGGGAAGGGGAGCTCCGGCTGGTCCCACCGGGAGCATCCTTGGCTTGATGGGCAGCAGGCTTGGAGGCAGCCGCGGCTGGGAGCACCAAGAGGCCTTCTCCTGGAGATAAGACAGCTGCTCTGTGGGGGGCAGGCCTTCTCTGTGGCTCCCCACTGCGGATCACGAAGTTTCCATGAGGCGGTCCATAGTTCCAAACCATGTATTGTCACGGTGGAAAGTAGATGCATAAAAACACACCCCTCTTCAGGGTGGGACTGAGGTGTAATTCCTTTTTCAGGGAGGAATGTCTGGGAAGGGAATCCTATTGGCAACACCCTCCCAGCCCCTAGGGACCTCATTAGCGTGGAGACCCCCGTCTCTAGCCTATGTGACCACAGGTCACATCTCTTTTCCTACTGTCTTGGTCTGAGAAGTTAGGGATGCATCATCTACATGTGGAAGGGCTTCGCCATTGGCCTTATGAGACTGGGAGCCACAAATCTAGGGGTGGAGGAGGCTGAGCTTGGTGACAGGGCTCAGTGCCCAGGAACAGGCGATGCTCCTACCATCCCTTCAGGGTCTTGGTGACTTCAAAGCCTTTAGCCCAACTAAGGACTCTCACGGACCACTGCCCTACTATAACGCTCCCAGTTCCGTCCTGCTTCCAGTTCTCACCCCTTTGGCTTTCTTTTTCCTTCTGCTAAGTTTTTTGTTTGTTTTTGCTTTTGCTTTTGTTTTTGTTTTTGTTTTTGTTTTGTTTTTTACCCCAGTTGCTTCTAGCGTCTAGGCAGGATCTCAAGTCCTGTCCTTTACCCACTGGTGTTTGTTTGTTTGTTTGTTTGTTTGTTTTTCTTCCTCTACGCTCCACTCTCACCCTGTTAAAAGACTCCCGGGATTTATAGAAACAAAGAAAACCGGCTTGCATTCACATCAATTGCCTTACTCAAACCGAGCACTTTGACAATGCAGAAATGGGGAGGAATGCTTTACCATGAAGAATTAAAGCTATTATTCCACAAATGAGATAAGCAACCGAAACAAGGGTGTGAATAATAGCTGATCTCCCCTAACTAGTTTCGTTGCCTGAATTTTCTAGGCGATAAAACTACATGGGAATCTATCAATGAAATATATTCACCCTGCATTGATCTGAAAAGAAGACATCGTAGAAAGTAAAACCTTGGGAAGTAATATGAGGCATAAACAAATAAGCATGAATAAATAAATATTCACATTTCAAAAACACTAAAAAATTGTAACAGTAATGATAATATAATGAGTGTAATTTGTCAAGAATCTTCAGACCATGAATGTAACGCTGAGGGAAAATAAATGTTCTCCTCATTCCTCGTGACCAGAAGACCAATCCATGCATGACATTTTACAGTATGGCTGCTGACGTGTGCCTTCGGGGAACCGTTAACCCCCTCCTTGCGTATGATGCATAACCCTCATCGAAATCAGAAACCGCTTAAAACCTAAAAAGGCCATTAGTGATATTGGATAGCTTATTAGATTATAAGATAATATTGAAATTCCTAGGGATCATTTATTTCAGTAGTGAATTAAAGAGACCCAAACCAAAATGAGGCTAGCTTGGGGAGCTACCAATTCTACTGGTTGAGCGTCAGCAAATGCCTGTTTTGAAAATAAAATCACTAACTCTTCAAAGGCAACAAAATGCAAACAAAACCCGGTCCGATGTATGGGAAGATGAAAACATAGGCATGGAAAGCACATATGTGTAGACAGGGCTATGGCAGGGCGATGTATGTGAATAACATGTTAAAATCGTGACCATCCTACTCGTGATTGGCTTAGAAGAAGAAGAAGGGTTCGGGATGATGAGAATGAACTAGTGGAGCTCAGGCAGCAGAGTGCAGTGCGGGAGGATTCTCCTCCTGAGAACGAGCCTCACTACGCTGTCCCTACAGTGCTAATGCCAGTCCTACAGCCTATGACAGACTCCCTGGGAATGGACACTTCCCAAAATAACACTATAACACAACAGCGCGCGCGTACACACACACACACACACACACACACACACACACACGTTGCAAGATTTTTCCTATCCATTCACATTGAAGCAGTGAGAGGCCAGTGATTGGAGGGAGGAGGAGGAGCTAAGAGAAGTAAGGGGCGGGGAGAGAGAGGCTCGGTGGACCAGTCAAGCGGAGCCGGGAAGGAGGCGCAGTTATCCAGATGGCTTCAGACATAATTCTGGTATTTTGGAAAGGTTAGAAAAATTGGAATAATACTTTATTATTATAAATTGACATTGTGTATTTGGACGTTTTATATACATAAAGATATTTGGTTAACTCTTCAAGAGTCATGCTTTACCGGGCATTTGGATACAGGGCAAGATCTCCAGGACTTGGTGAAGAGGCCTGGCGGGGCGATACTCATTATTAATTATTACCCGCTACACACACACACCACCACCACCACCACTCCTATCTTACAGTTCACGGGAAGCTGATTTGCCAACTTCAGTATTGCCCATTGCAATAAACAAAAGAACTCCGTGTGTTCATGTGTATATCTATCCTCTGTTTTAATGTGAGCTCATGATTGAAAGGAGGCAGCTGAGTCAATTGTCATGGAACAGTAGTCCCCAGTCGCTCTAACAATACAAGTGCAAGCTAGCTGTACTTGGTGGGTGTGCCTGGTTACTTGTATCTCTTCACTAAACATAGTATTTAAATGCTTGGACTGTGGCAACAGTCAATAGTCTGGTAAGTGCATCTTTTGAAAGGGCTCATCTCTTTTCTGAATTCCTGTGGTTATTTAGGAAGTGAGCCTCCCCCATCCCAACCCCACCCCCAGAATCCTTGTTCTCATCAGACAGATGAGATTTCCAAGGACGTTCTGATACTTCTCCTGGCTAAACTCTGGGGACATTATCAAATGCATAGTAAGCTAATATTTCATCAGAAGCTGAAAAAAATAGGAAAATATAAGGTGGGGGGGTCAGAATCATATTCAGGTTAAACACTAAATTCTCAGAAATTTAAATATTTTAAATCAACATAAATTATTTCAAACACAATATCCAAATCAAAGCCTTTCCTGCCTCCTGGCCTGATTGATGGGAACTTCACATTCAAATTGCTTGTTCTATCCCAAATATGGATAATATATAATTCACAGTTGAAATCAGTTCCCTTGAGTTTCTCGAGATTGGATAAGTGTCTAAAAAGATCAGCAAATAGTCCTTAAAGTGAGGCAGAAATCTATAAACCATTCCATGCCTTGTCAATAGTACAAGGAAGCGAGGACGAGATTGCAAACCAAGCAACCTTTGTATGACCTTTCCCTCCCCCAGCACCAGAAAAGCAATGAGCGCACTATTCCACGGGCCGTGTCTAAAGGATGGAGAAAGTAAGAATTGTGAGTTCCTGTTCTCCCGCAGACGTAAAGTAACCACAACCCCTTCTGTTCAAAATTGCTTTATATTTGATACCCTGAGGTCCAATTTTTGTGTTCAAGAATTCAGAAATAATTCACACAACCTCTACCCTGAGCAACACAACTAATCAGGGGAAGTATGACCCATGGGAGATGAGACAGACAGGCCGGGAGGACATGAAGATAGATTTCAAAGCGGAAGGCGGACTGGACTACAGAAAATGAGCAACTGACTCTAAGTAGAGATTACTCTCATTTTTCAAAAGTCTATAATTTTGTGACTGTTACTGATATTACCTGTAATAATACAAGAAAGAAAGAAATGAGAGAAAGAGACAGGGGGAAGAAGGGAAGAAAGGAGAAAGAAAGGAAGGAGAGAGGGAAGGAGGAATAAAGGGAGGAGGGAAAGGAGGAGGGAGGGAGGGAGGAGGGAGGGAGGGAAGGGAGGAGGGAGGGAGGAGGGAGAGGAATAAAGTTAGTTGAGTCTCCTTGGCCTAGCTAATGACTGCAGCTCAGCAGCAGGGCCTTCAGCAACAAGCAAAGGAACAAACCCACATCCTCCTAATTGAATGTGGATGACACCTGCGCATCACCATGGAGACCACAGGGAAGCTCTCTCCAGTAAAGGTCAAAGACTAGGAGAGAAGGCTCGGCATTTTGATAGATTCCTCTAATCCATCTAGATTAACCCCCCCAGTGCAGTGAAACTCTTGTTGGTTTTTAAAACAATATCTCAAAAGTAGAGGCCAGCTACCACCTACTTCAGAGTTACTTAATCACTAATGGATGGTTACAACTCACCCCAACCCTCGGGTGTGAATATCTGGAGAAAGAACTAGGCAGACTGCCGTCTTGGAGTTCTCCTGGTGTTCTTTATTTGATTATAAAGCTTGAGAATTACTGGTCTAACAAAGAAAGAAGAAAAAGGGAAGGAAAAAAAAGAGCGAACATAGTCATAACTATATAGCATAGTCATAAAAAAAAGTGTTGGCAGAAAAAGGTGTTAATGGCAGTTGTCTTTAAGAAGATCTGAGGCTCAAGGTAGAAGAGAGACCTTCCCAAATAAACTCTTTTAAAGCATCCCAGTGTTATAGTGAGCAAATAAGTATTTCTAATCCTAAATGCTTTAAAGTTACAAACTAAATGCTTTTACTCTTTTTCAGTGTTGGAAAAATTGAACATTGTTTTCTTGGGCAAATGCTTTACTGCCGAGCTATATACTCAGATACATTTTTCTCTGTCAAAGAATGTTTGTCAGATAAATAGGCTTGAGGATGTGAAACAAAGTATAGGTTTAATTTTATGAAATGAAGCATGGCAAGGAGGACTATCAATTAATGAAGACGCCCCTCCCAATGCAGCTGCTGTCTGCTTGGTGTCTTGGAATTGGTACTGCCTTACTGTCTTGTTCCATTTCGTTGCTATGACAAAACACAAGCAGAACAGTACTTTGTCTTAAAAAGAGAAAAAGGTCCATTCAGCTTATATATATGGAGATTCAAAACAGTGGTGCTTGGGATATTAGAGAGAAGGGTGAAAGGTGAGACAAGAAAACAAGTGGGATTTGGAAAGGTGCTAACATTTAACAATCTTCTCTGATGGGAACTAATCTCCTTTGTAATCCCAGCATTAATCCCATCACAGGCTCAGGGGCCATAACCAGATTACTTTCTACTAGGTCACATCTCTTAAAGGTTCTGCCACTCTGACATACCACATTAGGACCACACTTCTGGCATGTGAAACTTCATGGTGCAACCTCAAGCAATATCCAACCAGAGTACTCAGTATGCTGCTACTTGTTTCTGGGAGGATTAGCAATCTCCCAGACAGTCTCTCTGTTGTCTAACCTAAGATTCTCACAAGCAGAGAAAATAGTTTAAGTGCCTTCATATTCCTCAAAGCCCCTCGCTCAATAAAATTATGATGTATTGTTTTCTGTAACATGCAATTCTTCCCTCTTTGATTTAATCAAATAAAATGTTTGTTTGCTGTTTGTTTTAAACTCCAAGGTAAGCCATGATTGGTGAGATGGAAAAGCCTCGAGAAAGAGTGTTGGAAGAACAAGAGGAAGAGCTCAGAACCAGGAATATCTCATCCATTTTCCCATCATTTCAGAGCTAAAGAAGTCTGCAGAGGAGAACTCCAGGACCAAATAGGCTGTATCTATAGTTGGAGGAGACAAACAGACATCTTCTGCAAGAGCAACAGTTCTAAGAATACCATGAGCTTATATGGATTCATTAGAAAGTGTTCCACTGAGCCACTCAAGACGTGAAAGACCCAAAGACAGGAGACGTGGTGCCAAGTATAAAGTAAGAACTAACAAATTTCCATGAAAGTTAAATCAGTAATTGAACTGCAATTTTTTTAAATCAAATAAACAAAATATATTCTAAAGTTACACCCTTTTGATCCTGACATGCTAAAGGAATAAGGATGAAAAAAAAATACCTTTGTTTTCTATATTTAACTATTATGTTTCTACAAAGGAGAAAACTTGTGTGTGCACCACAAGGTAATCTTGGATCTGAACCAAGATAGTATCCAGAGATGCCGTTAGCATCACCTTTTAGGAAAGCATGCTTAGTACAAAGGGCATTGTGTGTGTCCATAGCCGATGCTGAAGTTTCACAAAACACCATTAAACGAGCACTACCGGAATACCTCCAATTTGTTGAGTTTGACTCAGAGTTAATTTTGGTTATTGAAGGATCAGAAAGATTTTCTTATTAGTAAAATTTGCATAATCCCCACAGGTAGTGACAGGTCTCAACATGAGGCTTCATCATGATCCCAAGGGATGGGACCATATCTAGATCAGGTCTGAAGAGGCTCGATCCAAGATGTGGTTGGCAACAATCCTATTTTGACAAGGTGTTTGCAAGAGACAGAAAGTCTTTTATTTTTCTCTTAAACAGTGCTTTAGTCAGTGTTCTGTTACTGCAAAGAGACACCTTGACCATGTCAACTCTTATTTTTCTAAAAGCATTTAATTGGGGCTTGCCTACAGTTTCAGAAGTTTAGTCTATTTTCGTGATAGTAGGGGACCATGGTGGCACACGGGCAGACACGACGCTGAAGAATTATCTGAGAGTTGTACATCTGAATTTCCAGGCAGCAGGAAGAGAGTAACAATGGACTTTTGAAACCTCCCATATGTGAAGGAAATATACTTCCTTCCACAGGTCATCCCTACCCCAACAAGGCCATACCTCCTGATACTTCAAAGGTAGTGCCACTCCCTGGTGACTAAGCATGCTAATAAACGAACCTATGGAGGACATTCTTATTCAAACCACAACAGACAGAGTCTCACTGTGTAGATCAGGCTAGACCTAAACTCTTAATTCTCTTGCCTTAGCCTCCCAAGTGTTAGGATTGTAGGAATGTTCTTCTGCATCTGGCTCTAACAAAAGACTCATGAGACAAGCTTTGCCTACTTTAAATGGGAAAATACTTATTCTTGGATTTTCTTCTACCCAAGACACACTTAAAAGCAGTATCTAGTCAGGTATGGGGATGCATGCCTTTAATCCCAGTATTCAGGAGTCAGAAGCAAAAGGATTACAGCTTTGTGTTTGAAACTACCCTGATTTTCAGAGTCCCAGACCAGCCCTATCTATACAATGAAACCCTGGCAAAAAGGAACAGCCATATTGGGGGCGGGAGGATGGAGAGATGGCTAAGAGCACTGACTGCTCTTGCAGAAGACCTGGGTTTGATTCCCAGCACCCACATGACAATTCACAACCATCTGTAGTTCCAGTGCCCAGGGATTCAACACACTTTCCCAGCATTCCCTGGGCACTACATGCATGCAGTGGATATATATATCAAATACTCATGCATAAAAAGTAAAATATGAATCTTAAAAACAAAGCAAAACAATAATTACCCTCTGTTTTATTTCTGTGTCGTGTGGCCCATGCCTGTAATATCATGTGGCAGCAAACCAGTTGAAAAGTTTGTAAGTCTTTTGTGAAAAGTATCACATATAACAACCAGACTGGGAAATCCACATGACCTAGATTACAGCCTACAAAGTTCCCCCAACGAGGGTTTTTTTGGGGGTAGGGGGCACCTGAGGATTCTAACAGAGGCTTGTCATTCATTGATACATACATCTTTCAAGATGTTCACCCTTCAAATCCAGACTCAGACTCTGTGTGATATAAAAGCCTACATTTGGGTTCTTCAGGTAATTAAAAGTAAAATCAAACAGGGCTCTGGTTCCAGAAGTTGATGTACAACAGTTGTACCCTGCACAGGACACAGTAGATGTGTGCAGAATGGCAGGCATACTTCATGACTCTGCCGGGTCTAACTCATGCAAGGCCCTGAGACAGACAGGACAAGACAGGACAAGACAGGACAGGACAGGACAGGACAGGACAGGACAGGATGGGACAGGACAGCACAGGACAGGATGGGACAGGACAGAATGGGACAGGACAGGACAGGATGGGACAGGACAGGATGGGACAGGATAGGACAGGACAGGACAGGATCGGACAAAGATCCGCTCTACACCAGGTCCCTTGCCTGCAAAGGCATTTAGTGCCATGATCTCAAGGTATGTCCTCTCTTACTAAGTTTCTTGCTTTTTTCCTTTCCAAAAAAGACAAAAAAAAAATGCAAGTTCTTAGCAATAAGCCTGCCAGTAAGTCTGGGATATATGTAATTGAACTGAGGGATATATTTTGAAGCAGCAAAGAATCAGTCCAATCTATAATTGGCCGAAGAGATAAACATAAAGGCTAGAAGATTCAGCTCTCCTTTTTAGTAAATGAGCTATGAAAAGGGCTAGGATCATATTTCAGAGGTGCCAGACACCAGCAGGCTCTCGATAAATGCTTGTTGAATAAATGGCCCTACACTGGGCAGATACTTGGCCATGAAAACCTGTGCCAAAAATATTGTTAAAAATTCATTGGTTCTGTCGCCCTAATTCAGTGACTCATCCTCTGTCCTTCCCACCCACGTAAAGAGACTAGAAATTTCCCGAGGCTAAGCTAGAAAATACGTATTTTGCAATTTTTAACGTTTAAAGGGCATTCCAAGCTAGGAGTCTCCTGAATACCCAGTCAGTCCCTGGGCTCAGACTCCAGTGCTGCCCTGCTCTCTCAGCCGCTGAAGGGGGCACGAAGGCCATCACCCTGGGTAAATATGCTTTTAATCGAAGACAATATTAAAGTGCCTAACGTGGTGAAAACATTTACAGTGTACATTTTAAACTCCTACATGCATAAATTGATGTACCACCACACTGCACAAGTCTGATTATTCTTCCATTTATACAAATATGTGCAATTAAAATGCAATTACAATGCAATTAAAATGACACTATAATAAAAATGCAGGACGAAGATTTATAAATTTATAAATGAATCCCTTTGATTTGCTTTTGGTTCCATTTGTGCTACTACTAATGTATTCGTTTAAAAAATTATTTTAGGGTCATAAGGGCCACCCCATCGATCCTTTAGACTCAGCCATCATTTAGACTCAGACGGTATGTCTCATCTGAATGTAGACTCAGAACTGGCCAAACAGATCTAGATAAAGACTTCACCCAAAGACAATGGGGATCAAGGGCCTTCTACACAAAGTAGAGGACAATGCTTTAAAAATTCTGCTTTTTCCAGTATTTCTTCAGGATATATTTATATATTTCTCTTACTAGAGCCATGATGTTTATTATAATTATCTTTCTGTAGAAGAAGATATTTTGTTAATAGAGACTGATCAGGGTCTTTGATCATCTTCAATAAACTTAAAAACAAGAAGAAAAGGAAAGGAACACAAAGGTGACATCTTTGCTGGAAGGCTCTCCTCAAAAGAGTAAAGCATCCTTTGCAGGGAAGAGGATGGCACAATGCAAGCAGTTGCCCAGCCGGTGGCATTCGAGAGATTCCAGTCTGAAGAACTAGATTTGGTTCATTCTGTCTCATTGATCCGCAAACAATGACTGAGCATGTCTAGGCTTAGTATATAAGTGTGGTCCTGGTCCTCTGGGAAACCATAGTTAGAGAGAGGCAAGAGGCGTGTGAAAGGCTATTCAATGGGATAAGTGTCACAGGCTCACGCGAGTTTGAAAAAGTGGTTAGTGATGGAGACTCTTCAGGAGGGAGAAAATGTGGACCCTTCTCCATTGGCAAGCGACTCCCACTCCCTGGCGGGGCCGCACTGCTGCCTCAGCGACTGCACATGAATGTATTTGTGGCCAAAGCTCAGGGCTGCTAAGCATCCTCCCCTAGGGATATTCCCTAGGCAAAGAACTGTCAGGACTTTCAAATGTCAGATGTTGTGCTGGGCTTGTATAAAGTGAAAACTATGTCTAGAGCTGACTTTCTGTAAGCTCAGCTCCTGGCAGGGAGGCTAAGGCAGGAACATTGTGAGTTTGAGGCCAGCCTGGGCTCTTTAAGTGAAACTCTGATTCAAAGGAGAAACAAAAACCAAATTATTGATAGTGCACAGAACTAAGAGGCTCACAGAGCTTCTATATATGCAGAAAGAACAAGGCCTGTTTTCTTTGGACTTGTCCAAAGTGTTGATTATTCGTCCAGGAATGCAGCTAACTTGGAAAACATATTTCATTTTGTTCAGAACTTTACATTATAACCAAAAAAAAAAAATCCTTACAATTTATAGACTCTGGGTAGGAAAGCTTCTGCTGCTGCCGCTGCTGTTTCTCCTCCCCCTCCTTTTCCTCCCCCTCCTCCTCTTCCTCTTCCTCCTCCTCTTCCTCCTCCTCCTCTTTTTCTTCCTATTCTCTTCTTCTTTTATCTTACATTTTCCCTTTCTTTTCATTGAAAATGTTTCTTATACAATATATTCTGATCATCGTTTCCCCTTCCCTAACGCCTCTTAGATTCTCCCCACCTATCCAAGGGCCACATTCTTCTCTCTCTCTCTCTCTCTCTCTCTCTCTCTCTCTCTCTCTCTCTCTCTCTCAACTGGAAAATTAGGACAAAACAAAACCCAGAATTAAAAACTAATTAAAAATGAAAGAAAAAGAAAAAAAGCACAATAAACACACACACACACACACACACACACACACAAAGCAAACTCCATAAAAACATGAAATTGGAAACTATAATATACCACCAAAGATCAGTAAGATTTTAAAGGGAGAGAGAGAGAGAGAGAGAGAGAGAGAGAGAGAGAGAGAGAGAGAGAGAGAGAGAGAGAGAGAGCTATGAAATTAACAATGTCAATTACTGCTGGGTACGGGGCTTGCCCTCAAGTGTGGGTTCTCTACCTAGTGAGAAAACTAACTTTTCCTTTGCAAGCAGATGTCAACTGGAGATGGCTTCTTGGTTAGGGAAGGACCCTTGTGCTCCCCTCCCATGTCAGTGCTGGGACCCTGTCTGAGCTGGGATCTAGTCTGGTTGGAGCCTGCGCAAGGCCTGTGCGTGCTGCCACTGTCTGTGAGTTCACATGTGTGAGAGTCTTACTATGTCTGCAAGACACTGTTTCCTTGCCTTCATGCGACCCTTCTGCATGGGTTCCTGAGTCCTGGCAGGTGGGGAGTTGATGAAAGTATCCCATTTAGTACTGAGTGTTCCAAAGACTTACAGTCTCGGCACTAGTCATGGGTCTCTACTGCAAGAGGAATTTTCTCTAACAATGGCTGACCGAGGCACTCATCTATGGACATAGGAGAATGTCATTAGGAGTCACTTTACTGCTGTGTTCCTTTAACAGAACAATAATATTTGCTCTGCCCCTAGACCCTTGGGCTATCTGGTCTCAGGTTTTTGGCCACCGAAGCAGTGTCAGGTACTGCTTCCATCTCATGGAGTGGGCCTTAAATCCGAATAGAGAGTAGCTAATTATTCCTACAGCTTTGTGCTACTACTACACAAGGCTATCATGGAAGCAGGTAACTGTTGTAGGCCTCAGGGTTGTAACTGGTTTGGTGTTTACCTTTCTCTCCTGAAAGGAGGCAGAGTGCCTTCTAGTACCATACCACTAGTCAGTGGGAGTAAAGGTTGTAGTTAGGCTCCAGCTCAACTTCTCCGTGTTCAATGAGATGTCTAATGGTTGTTTTCACACTAGAGCCTAGTCATAGGTTGTGGGGAGTAATCAATAGCTTTGCCAATAGGCTGCATTGTTTGAGGGTTTCCAGGAGTCCCCTTTAGACAACAAGTTCATTAGAGTAACTCACCCCTGGCACTGGAAAGTTTACTTAGTGGGGAAAGATGTCTAGTTAGTTAGAGCATTGTTGTCCCCATCATTTGGTGACTCTGTTTAGATACTGTGTGTGTGTGTGTGTGTGTGTGTGTGTGTGTGTTTTATAGAACCAGAAGTTCTCACAATTCATAATCACCAAAATATACAGAACTAAATAAACATAACAAAGAAAGATTATTAAAAGTTTCAAGGGAATATATAGATATAGAGGTAGAGGTAGAGATGAGATAGAGATAGATGATATAGATATATGGGTATATGGATATATAGATATATAGAGATATAGGCAGACATATAGACATACAGATATATGGATATAGAGATATATAAATATATGGACATATAGATAGATGTTATATAGATATATAGACATACAGATATATAGATATATAGATATACATGCAGGCCAGTATTAATAATAGTACTATTCTAGCATGTTTGTATATGGGCCCCCAAATCGTAGTGTTAGTTGTGCCTCCTCATATTTCCTCTTTTATCCTCCTCTTCCCTCCCCCTCCTCATTTAATCCTCCCACTCCAGTCTTTCTCTACTTTTCATAACTATATATTTGATTTCCCCTTCATTGGAAATCTCTCTGCTATTGCCTTATGATAAGTCTAACCTCTGTAGTTATACTGATTTTAGTGTGCAGAACATGAAATAAATAGGACCAGAAAAGAGGTTTCACACAATACATAATAATCAAAACTCTAAATGTATAAAACAAAGAAAGAGTATTAGAAACTGCAAGGGAAAAAGACCAAGTAACACATACAGGCAGGCCTATTAGAATAACACTTGACTTCTCAATGGAGATTCTAAAGAATACAAGGTCCTGTACAGATGTTCTACAAACTATAAAAGAGTACAGATGCCAGGGCACACTACTATACCCAACAAAACTATAGTTATAATATAAAGAGAAAGAAAGCTAATGATAACACTGAATTTAAACGTATTTATCTACAAATTCCATCTGAAGAGAGACTGGGTGAAGAGTCTGAAGAGTAACCACATCCAAGGAAGAACAAGGAACAAATAATCCCAGAGCAGTAAATCAAAAATAGGAGGAACCCACAAATAACAATAAAATAACAGGAATCAATAATCGCTGCTCATTGATAACTCTCAATATTAATGGTCTTAATTCTCCAATAAAAAGGCACAGACTAATAGATTGAATTAGAAAATAAATCCATCTTTCTGCTGTATCAAAGAAACACACATTACCATTAAGGGTTCACATCACCTCAGTTAAAAGAATAGAAGATGTATTCCCAGCAAATGGAGACAAGAAGCACGTAGGCATAGCCGTTTTCAGATATGGCAAAATAAACCTCAAACTACGCCACTTCAGAAGAGATAGGGGAGAGCATTATATACTCATCCGCGGAAAATCCACCAAGAGGACACAGTAATTATAAACATTTATGTGTCAAACAGAAGATACCCACATTTATTAAGGAAAACAATTCTTTTTTTTTTTCTGCATGAGGTTTATTGAGAGAGAAAAGGGCAAGGTGACAGTGGAAAGAGGAGGGACAGAGGGAGAGAGGGAGAGAGAGAGAGAGAGAGAGAGAGAGAGAGAGAGAGAGAGAGAGAGAGGCCTTTCTTTTTATATGGATGGTGATAAAGCCACAGGTAAAGGTGGGAGGTGAGCCAAGTGGATTCTGGGAAAATGGTGGCTGTTGCCTTGGCAACACTGGGTCACACTGTCACCTATGTGATGCATTGATTTCAGGACCTGATATTAACATACCTCCCTTCTTCTTATTATAAAGAGAAGAAAAAAGGGTGGGGGGAGCCAGTGGTGAAGAGGGAATGAGGAGGTCCTGTCTCTTAAGCTGCTTCCTGCTGTCTACCGGCATTGCCAATTTGGGGCATAGCTGACTTTCACCATCGGGATCCACTCGGTAAACATTCGCATCAAGTTCCTCTGTGGACACACAGCGACTCTTCTGTAGGCAGAGACTGGTAATCCTGTGATATATTTACACAATGGAGTACTTCTCGGCTATTAAAAACAATGAATTCATGAAATTCTTAGGCAAATGGATGGAACCAGAAAATATCATCCTGAGCAAGGTAACCCAATCACAAAAGAACACACATGGAAGGCACTCACTGATAAGTGGATATTAGCCCAGAAGCTGGGAATAGCCAAGATACAATTCACAGACCAAAAGAAGCTCAAGCAGAGGATGGCCTTGTTGGTCATCAAAGGGAGGAGAGGCCCTTGGTCCTGAGAAGGCTGGATGCCCCAGTATAGGGGAAGGCCAGGACAGGGTAGAGGGAGTGAGTGGGTTGGTGAGCAGGGGCAAGGGGATGGGATAGGGGGTTTTGGAGGGCAAACCAGGAAAGGGGATAACATTTGAAATGTAAATTAAGAAAACATCTACTAAAAAAATGAAATTTTTGTATTTATTGTTGAAGGAATGTAGAAAAAAGATTAATGAGGCAGGGAACAAATAATAACACCAGGAGAATGACTAGAAAAGGCATTACAAAAGGGAGAATCCACATCCATATAGGATTAAAGAAAACAACTCTTCTGTGTTTGTTCTCTTGCAGAAACATAAAAACATATCTATAAAATTCAGTTTTCAATTTCAGTGTCCTAAAATGGTAGTGAGACCAGAAACCAACTTCTAATTCACATAAGGTCCATACCTAATTTAAAAGAATTTTAAATATTAATTTAAATCATTTATATTTTAATTTTTACATTAAAATAATTATAAATATTTTCAAATTATTTACAATTTTCCTATTGTTAATGATTTCATTTCATCTATACCTGACTCTTAATTAGGTATACTAATCATCTAATTTGTCAAACAGTACATCTGTGTTAGTTTTTCCGTTACTAGAGCTTTATGATCAACCTTAATTACAGGTAAAATCACTTTCCCTCATTCCTATTATTCTTTAAAATTGGCCAAAGTGGTTTGCCCCTTTACTCGTGGGAGTTTCTGGTGCAGATTGTCCCATTCTCTGGAAAATCGAGGTCATGTTTTTGCTTTGGTGTGTTGGATATGGACATTAAGTGGGGGGGAGAATTTATAACGCCATGTGTATTTAGTCAGGAAACAGTCCTTCATTTATTTGATTTCTCCAACTTTAATAAGTTATTTTCAGCGAGGTATGATAGGGCACAACTTTGATTTCAATACTTGGGGAGGGGTGGGCAGAGAAGGCACAGGCAGGCAGACCTATGTGAGTTCAAGGCCAGCCGAGTGAGTGTACATAATCAGTTCCAGGCTGGCAAGAGCTACACAGTGAGATCCTGTCTCAAAACAAAAAGAAAGAACAAAAATCAGTTACTTTCTTTACGAAAATTTCACGCAACTTTTGCTGGATCTGTGGTTACAAATTGCATTTCTCATTCGTTGTTCCTGGGAAAGAAACAATTTTCAGTGTTATATTGATGAGTCAAGCAGTATAACTTACTCAACTGATAAGTCTGGCTTGTCAAATCTCACAAATTATAATATATAATTTGCAAACAATGGCATAAGCTAATATATATCATTTTCTTCTTCTTCTCTTTTTTTTAAAAAAAAAGGAAACATTGAATTTAATTGAAAGAAAAACAACCTAAAGGTAACTACAAGAACAGTGGGCAAACCAACTCCTGAAAAGAGCAAGGCGGTCACACTGACTGGAGGGCTGGAGAAAGGGGCAGGTCATTTAGCTGGAGAGCTTGTGGGTTACTTGCAAATGAACTTCTTTGAGGATAGAGGAATCCTCATGTCATTCCTGACTATCAGAATGCATGTGAACTTCTTCCTCTGGGAGTGTCCCATACATCTCAAGGGGCAAAGTCTCCACTTTGCTACAGCGGCAACATTTTGTTGTATCACCCAACTCTCAACAGAAGGGCGACTAGAACATCACCATCTCCCCAGACGAAGAACATGGGGATGTTCCGTTTTGTGGATTTATCTATCTCTTCATATGTCTCCTCATCGGTCTCTATTGTCATCACAGTTTCTTCTACATCTCCCAGGATCATATTTAAATGTTGATCATAAGCATGTAATCTGCCTCGAAGCTCTCAGTCATTTCTCATTGTCACATAAATTCGCTCATCCAAGCTGAGCCTGATAAGATCCAGGGGTTCCTCTACACTGGGTGTTGGTGGTCTGTTGCTGATCAACATTGTCCGCCATGTTTTCCAATCATTTTCTTTTATTGTTGTGCTTAGACTTCTAGCACAGTGCTAACTATTAACAAGAGTAGAACATGTCTTTGTCTTATTCTTACCTATAATCCTTTTCTTTTAGGTATGATGTTTATTTCACATTTTTATTGTTTACTCTGCATGTGTTAAATAAATATTTCATATTCATCTCTATTTGAAAATAAGCTACATATTCACATACTTATTCCTATTTTGCTACCAAAACTATAGCCTTAAAAATGCTCTAAGTTCATTGGACTGAGCGTGGGGTCCCCAACGGAAGAGTTAGAGAAAGGACTGAAGAGGCTGAAGGGTGTTTCAGCCTCATAGGAAGAGCAACAATATCAACCAAGCAGAACCCCCAGAGCTCCCAGGGACTAAGCCATCAACCAAGGGGTACACATGGCTCCAGCTGCATAGGTAGCAGAGGAATGTCTTGTCAAGCATCAATGGGAGGAGAGGTCCTTGGCCCTATGAAGGTTAGATAGATGTCCCAGTGTAGGGGAATCAAGGCCAGGGAGGTGGGAGTAGGGGTCAGTGAAGGAACACCCTCATAGAAGCAGGGGAAGGGAGGATGGGAGGAGGTATAGCAATCATGCCTTTGAGAAGCTAAGGAGGAGGGTGACCCAGTAGGAAGACCAGCAGTCTCAATTAACATGGACCACCAAGATCTCTCAGACACTGGACCACCAACCAGGCAGCATACACCAGCTGATATGATACACCAACCCCAACACATATACAGCAGAGGACTGCTGGGTCTGGGTTCAGTTAGAGAGGATCCACCTAACCATCAAGAGACTGGAGGCCCCAGGGAGTTTAGGGGTCTAGTCGGGAGGAGGCACCCTCGAGGAGACAGGGGTGCAGGGAGGAGGAATGGGATGTGGAACAGTCAGAGGGTAGACCAGGAGGGGAATAAAATCTGGAGTTTAAAAGAAAAAAAGAAAAGAAAGAAAGAAAATAAAAATTAAAAAAAATAAAGTAAAATAAAAAAATGCATTTTGCCGGGCGTGGTGGCACACGCCTGTAATCCCAGCACTTGGGAGGCAGAGGCAGGCAGATTTCTGAGTTCGAGGCCAGCCTGGTCTACAGAGTGAGTTCCAGGACAGCCTGGACTACACAGAGAAACCCTGTCTCGAAAAACCAAAAAAAAAAAAAAAATGCATTTTAAAAGTTAAAAATAAAAATTCTCATCAGCTCCAATATTGATTCATCACTTTCTCTTTCCCCAGAACTCTTGTTGGATTTGTGTTGGATCTTTTTCCTCTAGCCTCATATTTCTAAAGTTCTCTCTGATATTTCCTATTTGAAATTTCTTATCGAGGTCATGTAGCTAACTCTATGTGACTGTGTTCAGTTTCTCAGACAGCATCCATTGTGAATTGTATTTGGTGTTTCATTTCATGATGCCAAAAATCTTAGGGTCAGGGAGGTACTAGTCATGATATAATCTATATGAATATTGATCTGTTGCCGTGTATCTTAGCAGAAACAGAAGTAGAAAATGTAATGTTACTAGGTAACATTAGTAAATAGGTAAATCATATTTATAACTATCTTCGTCAAGGAAACATAATTCTGCTATGTGTAAATCCTGTGCCAGAATTCATCGTTCTTGCCAGTGCTCTAGGATCTGAAAATGACGGTTCATCCTAAGAACCTGTTTTCTCTGAGGAATCCCATGAGAACTGGCGCCAACGCTTTTTATTATTCTGTTTATGTGAATTGAGTGGTTAAAGCATGTGTATGTTTTTTAAGTACTCTTTTTTTCAAATTAAAGTTGTATATAACATTCAAAATCTTGCCTTAAATTGTTTAATTCTTTCTAAGACTCATGAATTTTTTTTTTTTTTTTTTTTTTTTTTTTTGGTTTTTCGAGACAGGGTTTCTCTGTGTAGCCCTGGCTGTCCTGGAACTCACTCTGTAGACCAGACTGGCCTCGAACTCAGAAATCCGCCTGCCTCTGCCTCCCAAGTGCTGGGATTACAGGCGTGTGCCACCACGCCCGGCAAGACTCATGAATTGTAATATTTAAAAAATTCACTTTTGATAACTCAGATTAAAAAAAAAAACACTGAAGACCTGCTATTCACATTTATTTACATGCTGTTCACTAGCAATGCAAATATGGATGTGATTACTAGTGTCACCTGTAAGAACAAAATGCTTTAATTATATCAGCATAGTGAGTTAAGATATATAATATTTTTATTAATACTTGGAACATATTCGGTGAATTGAATATGACTTCACAACTACACTATAATTATATTAAAAGATTTCTGAAATAAAAAAATAACTCTATGTATACTAAACCCCATGAGTTCTGAGAAGGCAATTCTCTCTTCCACCACTAGCCTATGTTTTATAATTTATTAGCCAACACACCTACACCAGCAAGCAGCTCAAATTAAATTGCAATAAACATTCTTCTAAGTCCTACAGCGCACCTCCCACTCCAGAACCACAGTAGAGATTTCAAAGACTATATTTCATTCATTTATATGTAGGAGAATGTTGGCTACGTGTGTGTGTGTGTGTGTGTGTGTGTGTGTGTGTGTGTGTGCCACATATATATCTTGTGTCCACAGAAGCTAGAAGGCGGCACTGGGTTCTGGAAGCAGAAGTTATGGAACTGGAGTTACAGATGGTTCTGTGCTGCCAGTAGGTGGTGGGAACAGAATCCGTGTCCTGTTCAGAAGCAATACGTTCTCCTAACCACCTAGACAGCACACCAGCCTCCGAATGTTCACTATTTAAAGGATTTATTGTGTTGCTTATTAGTATGCATGCACATATATTTACATACACAGGAGACGGAGGAGGAACTTGAATCACCTGCAGCTACGGGCACTTAGCTATGAGCATCTGTGTGGGTGCCCGAAACTTAGCTCGGGTCCTCTGAAACATCACTAAACGCTCCTAACAAACTGAGTCATCTTTCCAGCTCTCAGTGTTTGTGTTTTTAAATGTTCCTATTTTATCATTACTACTGAGACTTTCTATTATCTAGAGCTTTCGGGGGTTTAATCTGTTTATCGTACCAGGTGATTCTCATGAAATATTATTTCCTCTTCCAGTTTGCAGTCTGGTCTTGTGAATTTATCTTCAGGAAGATTTTGTCTATGGAAATAGTCTGCTACAGATGAAAAGGCGTACTCTTCCAAAGTAGTTTTAAGATTGTTTCAGTTTAATGCGTAAAGGATATCATCAGCTCACAGAAATGTTTATTGGTTGTGTTGGCTAAAGGCAGCCAGATCCATGTCGATATTATAATATCAAACTTTGGGCTCCAGGTTCTTCCAGACTTTTCTTTTTTCTTCGCCAGCAGGAAATCTTCCGTATCACTGCCATCTGTTGGTGCATAGGATATCTTTACATTTGTTTTTTCATCAAATGTATAAGCTTTTAAAACCCGAGCTTTATAGGAGAGTTTTCTTTCAAACTCGGCCTTTGGAGGACCAGTCTGCATGTCTTCTTCTTCATAGGCATTAGAGCCTCATGCCCAAACCCCCAGGCACGGCTGAGCAGCAGCTAGACTTCACATGTCTGTGATTAAAAGTTATTCTCTTTTACCTCTGGGACCTAAATGTTTCCTTTTCTATAAACATAGATAAGCATTTCTGAGACATTTTATTGCATAGGAAAAGCTATAGAAGGATTTTCAGATTGTTTTCTTTGCCAGGATTGCTGGTACCTGAACTTCTCAATTTTATTATTTACATACGATTCTCTTTAACACTAATAATATAATGTCAATAAACTGTGCAATTATAGTAAATATAATTGAAATAAGCAGATTCTCTCTCTCTCTCTCTCTCTCTCTCTCTCTCTCTCTCACACACACACACACACACACACACACACACTTGTAGGAACACAACTCAATCTGTAGCAGGAGGTGCTGTGTCACACTAAAATGTAACTACTAGCCAAGTGTGTTTTGCAGGCGGTACACATCAGATCTCACAGAAAAAAAAAATAGAGAACATTGTAAATCCAACAAGCATGTTAAATGTAAATTAGTAAGAGTGTCTATGATAGGTTTTATGGACTAGAGTACAAGATATTGAGAAATGAATCTGGAGAAATATCTTAGGCTCATGTTCTGAAAGTTCGTAAGTCCCTCTGAGAAATTTGTTCTCAATCTTCAGAAAAATGATTGGAATGAGTATATCAAAGCGAGAAGGTTACGACGTGAAGAAGCATGCGCAGTTCTCTGTGTGGTTTTTACGGAGTGCAGATGTTCATGGTGCTGCTGTGGTGTCTGTGAAGGCTGCAGACACAAGCTGGAAGTTTCTGCAGACATATGAGTGCCCTGGTATTTATGGCTGTGAGATGGATCTTACACGGCCTTAAGGATGTGGGAGATTTTCTTGTGTGGGATACTCATCCCATTGTTTTGGTTGTGGTTCCTCGGTGAGCATTTCTGACTTAGACATTGTAATGTTGGGTGAAGGAAAAGTCTTCCTGCAAATTTATTTATTTTCTATGTGTGTACCACACTCCTGGCTATAGGGTCTCCTGGGTTTGCCATGTAGGCTTTCTTTAGGGTCCTTTTGACCCCTTCGTGATGGGTTAAGTGTGGCATATCCCCTCACCGGCTTGTGTGTTCAAACACATGGTCCTCATCTGGTGCTGCTGCTTTGGGAAGTAATGGAATCTTTAGGAGGTAGAGTCTGGCTGGAGGAGGTGAGTCTCTGAGGGGTACTGGACTTACAGGTAATACCTTCTGGCCTAATTTCTCACTCTGTGGTCTGCGCCACCCAGATGTGAACAAGCAGCTTCACAGTCCCGCTGCCACAGGCTCAAATCACTCCAGCGCTGTGCATTGTCCTCATGGAGGCTTTACCCTCCAGGTCTGTGAGCTAAAACATTCTTTCCTTAAATTTAATTTTTATGAATTATTTGATCATAGCAATGAGAGAAATGTTTAATACACCTCTGGTGCTATTCATTCGTAGTTAATGATTAGTTTATGTATGTACATGTGAGCAGGTGTGTGTGTGTGTGTGTGTGTGTGTGTGTGTGTGTGAGTGCACACACACTCGGGCACGTGTGCTCATGTGGAAACCAAAGGATCACCTTAGGAGTCATTCCACCTTGCTTTATTAAAAAAAAAAAAATCCTTCACTGGGACCTGCAACTTGTCAATAGAGCTAGGCAGGCTGGTCAAGACGTCCCAAAAATCTGTTTGCCTTTGCCTCTTCAGCTCTTGGATTATAAGCACAAACCACCATATCCATCCTTTTCTAGATGAATTCTTATAATCAAAGTTAGGTCTTCATGCTTTCCAGATAAGCACTTTAGTTACTAAGTTACCCTCATAACATCTAATAGCTAATAACTCTTTATGGTAAGCATTCTCTATCTATTAACTGTGTTAATTTCTAGTTTCTTCACTAACTCAGTCTCTGACTCACAAGGTGAGGAGAACTTGAGGATAACTACCCAGGACCACAAAATTATTCCAGAGTTCCCAGTTGCATAAATGATTCTGATGCTATATAAATATGTGTCCTGGGAGTGCTACGCTCAAGTAACTGTTCTCTTAGGGATATTCTGGCATGCAGTTACAGATTGTGTGTTTTCATGGCTATAGATATAATCATTCCACATGTGCTGACATTTCCCTGATCATAAAACCTACAAGACACTGATTTAATTGGATAAAGAGCAAAATCACTTTAATTCAAAGCAAGAGTAATCTCCTGTGGAATTAAGAGATAATATTCAGAATTACAGTTCATAGTTGTTTGTAATCGGTTATAATTATTCTATTATGGAAATCCATTTTAGTTATGGAGTCAATATAGAGGTCAGAAAGGAGGAAATGTGGAGGCTCTGTCGAAGGAAGATGTTTTTGAAATAGGCACAAGATTTCACATAATGTGTATTATGCCCATATTATATTGAGATAGGTATTGCTCACAGAAAGTCTTCCTAAATTTGCTCACTGAATTAAAAGGACAGCATTACTCAAGACATATCAGTCATTGACTCAATCCATTCCATCTAAAGGGGTGGTTGGCCGGGAAGGGAAGGGCCTGAGAGGGCAGCCGTGGCTTGACACGGGTGCTCACGGTTTTCAGAACGATACCTTTCCCTTTAGAGTTGACAGTAGTTTTATGGACCTAAGTTTTCACATGGACTACTGTGTGTTCTTCATCCCTAAAATAGAGTCAGCATAGTCTAGCATGGTGGCACACACCTTCAATCACAGCACTCCAGAGGCAGAGGCAGGTGGATCTCTGTGAGTGTAAGGCCAGCCTACAAGTGAGTCTAGGGCAGCCAGGACTATCAAACAGAGAAGCCCTGTCTCAAAAAACAAACAAACAAAACAACAACAAAACAAGAACAGAGTCAACACTTAAAATTACTCTTGATATAAAGCCTTTAACTAATGGATGTATTTTAAAGAACATTCCTATCAACACTCATCATCTACAAAAATAATGAAGGTATTCCCATCTTTAAGATATTTTTTGACAATACTGACATTTATGTGAATTTTTTTTAGACTTGACATTATTCTGTGTGAGAAAAATGACTAAAAAAATGAGGCCAAGCCTGAGACAGAACCACAGCTAATTACTCAGAAGACTGGGCACTCCTGCACGTTTGTGTCAGGCCAAAACACTGGCTTTTTCCAATCTTCTTGTCACGTAAATGTGGGCTGAAAACTAAAATTATTCTGGAGTCTAGCTTTTAAATCTTAGTTGCCTCAGTGCTTTGACGTGTCTGATGTTTTGTTGCAAATCTTAGCCATTGGTTTTCCAGGGACGCGCACAAAAAACAAAAAACAAAACAAAAAAATAACAAAAACAAAAAACAAACAAAAAAAAAACATTTTATTTGTCTGTCTCCAGAATTTTTGACATCTTTCTTCCACAATATTAACCTTCCTCTGGACGACCCAAACTCAGAAAGAAAAAAACCTGTATGCCTTCCTTCAGATATAAATCTCAAACTGCAATGTATATGTATATAGACTAAACATATTTACATCTGTAAATGTGGATACAATGTTGCATTTGGAAAGAAGACCAAAAGAGTATAGTAGTGGGTCATGAGGAAGGAAAAACTCTGCCATAGTTTTTTTTTCCTTTCTTTTATTGTGGATAAATAGATAAAAATGAAACAGGTAGTGCAGTGGCTACTTTTATGTCTGTTTAACACAAGCTAGAGAGGAGGGAACTTAAATTGAGAAAGTACCTCCATAAGATCAGGTTATAGGCAAGTCTGGAGGCCAATCTCTTGATTAGTTATTGATGTGGGAGGGCCCAGCTCACTGTGTATGCGGGGCCCTGGCCTTTATGTATGGGATCACCCCTAGATTGCTGGTTCTAAGATCTATAAGAAAGTAGGTTGAATAAGCCATGAAGAACAAGCCGGTAAGCCACAACCCTGTGTCCTCTGTATTAATTCCTGCCTTGAGGTTCCTACCTGCTTTGAATTCTTGGCTTGGCTTCCCCCAGTGGAGAGACTCAGGATATATAAGCCAAACAAACTCTTTCCTTCTCACGTTGCTTTTGGTTCTGGTGTATCATCACAGCAATAATAACCCTAAGACAGATAGTAAACGTGTAAAATCATAGGTAAAGCATCATTATTTCAGAATTTCTGCCCTGTATAGGAATTCACTGAAATGTATAGAATTTGAGACTGGGCAACTCTTTGAGTAGTTTCTTTAGAGTAGCTGTGTGGTATTTTTGTATATTTGTTAAATAGAATAATAACTTTGGTAGAATTTTATAGTTTTAACCACATATATTTAACTGAGGAAGTACAGTTATACAATATATAATTGTATATAAATATAATCTTAGGCCTATAGATTCTACAGAATCTATAAGATCAGGTTTTATTTATATATAACAGGTATAAATATGTGGCTCACAATCCTAAGTTCTTGTTGTTTTCTTGTGAAGAATGTTGCATACATTTCTGGATCAGATCTTATCTTGAAAGACAAAGATAATGTATTTCAATAGGTTAAAAAAAAAACTCTACTAATGAAATGAAACAAAACTTAGTGATCTTTGTTGGTCATTCCTGCCTACCAGAATGTTTAATGAATCTAATTTCTCTTGGCTCCTCTGAACCTGTGAACATCAAATAAAAATACATATTAACCCCTCGAGTCCTTAAAAGACAGCTTCTGGTTCAGTACTTCTGTGGCATATCCCAAAATTCTATATTTTTTAACAAAGTCCTGTATAGACATTATGTACAAGCCCTTAGGAAAACATATAAGCAAAAATAATCTCCAATGTCCAGGTCATTTGCCTAAGGTTTGGGTAACTTGAAATGGCTTGGTCCATTGGAGAAAGCCCTTCTTCTTTTAAAGGTTGGAATGAAGGGGCTATCGTCCTGAGCTAAAAGAACCTTGCCAGTATTATTAGGTAAGACTGGCCAATGAGAGCTACCAAACAGCGCTACATGTCAGACTGCCTAGAAGAGATTTCCTGCCTCATGCCACTGGATATTATAAGCACAAAATCAGGGTATTAGTGGGATGAGTTTACCCTGAGGCCGGAAAGGAAACTATCCTAGGATCTCTCCCGGAGTATTGAAAACTCTGGGCAGTCATTACCTTATGACCCTTGACCCTTACCTTTGCCTACATCTTCACATAGAGTTCTCCTGTAGGTGGCATGTAGACACAAATCTCCTATTTATAAAGGTCTTAGTCATATCCGATTAAAGACGCCCAGGTCTACTGTGACTTTCTCCTAGCTTGATAAATAAGAATTATAATTGCCCTGTTTGCAAATAAGCTCCTAGGTTGATGGACTGGAAGTTAGGACTTGAGCAAAAGCTGTTGGTTTGTTTTGGTTTGTTTTTTTGTTTTTTTGTTTGTTTGTTTTGTTTTTGTTTCAACATCTGAAGCTTTAAAGGAGCAAACTGTACCCCACAGTGGATTGGTAGGGTAATGCCAGCACCCAACAGAAACTGTCCTCCAGACCTCTGTGGAATGCTTGGGAGATTCCCACCAAAAAAAAAAAAAAAAGAGGACTTTGGATGAGAGGGACTTGGAGATTCCTAGAAACCAAATGTTTAATTACTGTGACACTTGTTAAAAGCTTTTGGAGCATAGATAGTGAAGAGGATAAACCACAGGAAGAGAGGACAAAGGGTCTTCTGAACCAGAATCACAGATAGCATTTCTACAAAGTCGTGAAAATTAGCAGGAAGCTGTTGAAGACAAATTGCCACCAGAATAAGAAGGCCCAGGAGAGAAAAACCATGTTAACAAAATCCTAAAGTATTTGAAGGGATAGGTGGATCAATGGGATTCAAGCTCTGTCTGATTCGTTGTAGCCAAATTTATGTAATCTATTAAAAGAAGTAGAATAAGAAAGAGACACTTGACAAAGTAGCCTCTCCACCTTAATTTAAGGAAAGGGGGAATAAAACCTCAAAAGATTTGTATATGCCCTTGTTTGGAAGGGGGCCAAAGCAAGAGACAAAACTCTGCTAAGGAAGGTCATGGTCTGACACTATCAGAAGGATCACAAGCAAACAATTTCATCTCTGAGCTGCGATGATCTTACTTAAAATATCCTTTGCATGGTAACTTAACAGATTAAAAGACAGTGGTTGTGAAAGCACCAACCAATCTAAGAGAAGGTTCTACAAATTCCTGAGAACCATGATCAAATCCTCTCTTTTTAAATCTGTAGAGTCTAGGAGGAAATACTCTACAATTAATTATTGACCTCTCTGTGCCGACCAAGGTCCTACCTAGCTCGGATACACTATACAATATCAGGAGACAACCTTGAACTTCTAATTCTCCTAAGTTTTGTAATTACAGGTGTGTGCCCCTGCTTTGTGCAATACTGAAGATTGAATGGGAGGATTTGACAATCCTATCCATCTGAGCTACATCCCAGAATGCTGACTGACTTCCTGAGGCCTTGAGAATAAGACTTCCAGGGAGGGAGATGGCTCCATGGGTAAATGCTTGCTACCAAAGCACAGGAGCCTCAGTTCAGACCCCCAGGTTCCCTCTGAAAGTATGTGTATGGTGGTTTGCACCAGAAACCCAGTGCTGGGGGTGTAGATTGCCAGATGCTACAGCTTGCCTGGCGGTGATTCTGTATGAACCAGTGAGCTCTAGCCCAGTGGGAGGTCCTGTCCCAAAAATTAGAGTAAAGTCCTATAGAGGAAGACTATAGGACTCTCTCTCTCTCTCTATCTCTCTCTCTCTCTCTCTCTCTCTCTCACACACACACACACACACACACACACACACACACCTATACACGAACAAGCAAAATAAGACTTCCATTTATCCTAACTTGTCACAACCTGGCCATCCCAAAATCATAAATTCTGAAGGCAGAATCTGAACCAGTCAAAAGCAACCATCCTCCTGTGGATGCTGTTTGTACTCTACACAGCTGAGAGAAGACCACGCCCCCCTGGAAAAATTCACCAGAGTTCTCAGACACCAGCGCCTTAGGATCTGGGAAAGTCTCGTTTAGTACCGACTGCACATCTGCTGCACTCCTCCAGGAATGAGCAAATTAACTCAGGAAACAAATCTAAATCAGCCATCAAGAACCTTCAGCAACGACCGTTCTGCAGTCTGCAGCCATATGGGAGAACTCTGTGCCTGTCATTAAGGCTGAGTGGTATGGCTGCGCATTGGAATCTCTGACCTGGGGCTTCTTTCTCCACCTGGTGACTCACTCTCTTTCTAAGTACCAGCTGTAGATTGATCAATATGTCCACATAAAATCTTTTTAATACCCAGACAATGGTTAGGGGACAATTTTAGTACCAACAGAAGAAACTGCCCTAGTTGTTAAAAGATATATGTGTAGTAAGTTTCACAGGGGCACTCCAAACAAGAGAAGCTGCCCTTTAAAGTACAGATGATGTTTGACATGAAGAGTCTGTGGCCTCGTGTCTTTAAGGAAATCTAACAGCACTGTTTCCTAACAGGTCACATTTCGGAAGGAGCTCATTAGGGCCTGAAGGGATGTACTTTACAGCATTTAAATAACCCTGAGTTATTGGACCCTAAACAGCGTGAGTGATCATCATTTTTTATTTGCTCAAAAGGGTTTGCAATTTTTTCCTGCTGGGAGATTTATCTATCTGCATCTTCAGTCAGTTTTAGAATTTTATGCCTTTAATCTTGCCATAATGTCATGATTAAGTGACTGGTTCAAGGGTTCAAAAGTCAATAAACTCAGCATTTGTTATTATTTATTATTTAACTGGTCCGGGTATACTGCCAGGCATTCAGAGGCTAAAGAAATCACAGGCCATCCCCACAGCATCTTAAAGAACTGATGGTGTAGGGTAAACAAAAGCACACATTATATTAATGCCATTAAAGTGCTAAGGGCACAGAAACAACCAACAATCCACCCATGTTTGTAGTATCCATTGGTTAAACAAGTTGCAAAGGTGCAAATTGTTTCTTCTTGATTTAGATTTTGATGTCTGCGGATTTTTTTTCTTTTCCTTTTTCTTTTTTTATTGGTTATTTTATTTATTTCATTTCAAATGTTAGCCACCCTCCCAGTTTCCCCTCCACAACCTCCAAGCCTCTCTCCCCTCCTCCCCTCTGCTTCTATGAGGGTGCTCCCACACCCACCCACTCCTGCCTCACCACCCTAGCATTCCCCTACCCTGGGGCACTGAGCCTCCACAGGACCAAGGGGCTCCCCTCCCACCGATGCCAGATAAGGCTATCCTCTGCTATATATATAGATGGATCCATGGGTCCCTTCATGTTACTCTTTGGTTGGTGGTTTAGTCCCTGGGATCTTTGGGGAGCCTGGTTGGCTGATATTGTTGTTCTTCCTATGGGGATGCAAACCCCTTCATCTCCTCAACCTTTGCCCTATCTCCTCCACTGGGTCCCCACGTTTAGTCTGATGTTTGGCTGTGTGCATCTATGTCTGTACTGGTCAGGCTCTGGCAGAGCCCCTTGGGGGACAGCCATACCAGGCTCCTGTCAGTAAGCTCTTGGTATCAGCAATAGTTTGCTGGGTTTGCTCTCTGAAGATGGAACGGATCCTGAGGTGGGGCAGTCTCTGGATGGCCTTTCCTTCAGCCTCTGCTCCACTCCTTGTCCCTGTATTTCCTTTTGACAGGAGCGATTCTGGATTAATATTTTTTGAGATGGGTGGGTGACTCCAATCCTTAACCAGAGGCCTGCCTAACCTCAGGATATGTTCTCTACAGGTTCTCTCTTCCCTCTGTTGGGTATTTCTGCTAATGTCAACACTGTTGGGTCCTGAGAACCTCTTGGGTCCCTGGTATCTGGGACTTTCTAGTGGCTACCCCCAGTTCCCCATCCCCCACTGCTACACACCTCCATTCTAATTCCTGATCCTCTGTTTTTCTGCACGCACGCGCGCACACACACACACACACACACACACACACTGCTTGTCTCCTCCCACATCTAATCCTGACCCCCTTTTCCCTCCTCCTCCTCTTTCCCTCCCTCTCTCTACCTCCTGTGATTACTTTCTTCACCCTTCTGAGTAAGACCGAAACATCCACCTTGCTCTTCTTTCTTGGGTTTCCTCTGCTCTGTGAGTTGTATTGTGAGTGTTCTGAGCTGGCTTTTTTTTTTCAGCTAATATCCTCTTATCATTGAGTACATACAAATTCTTTTGTGACTGGGTTACCTCACTCAGGATGCTATTTTCTAGTTCCATCCATTTGCCTGCGAATTTCATGAAGTCATTGTTTTTAATAGCTGAGTAGTACTCCATTGTGTAAATGTACCACATTTTCTGTATCCATTCCCCTATTGAGGGACATCTGGGTTATTTTCAGCTTCTGTATATTATAAATAAAGCTTCTATGAACATAGTAGAGCATGTGTTCTTGTTATATGTTGGAGCATCTTTTGGGTATACACCCAGGCGTGGTATAGCTAGCTGGGTCCTCAGGTAGAACTATTTCCAAATTTCTGAGGAACCATCAGACTGATTTCCAGAGTGGTCTGTTTTTATGTGAATCCACATTACATTTGTACTGGTTTTTCATCTAAAACAAAATCTCCTGCCTTGGTTATTTCTCATGTTGAAAAATTATTCTGCTTGGACATTGCTTAGGAAATATGCAGGCTCACAGAGGAATGGAAAATAAAACTGATCTCAGTTCAAAAGGTTGAGAAATATAGAAGTTAAGGACATTGGTTATGTCCTGGAAACTCATGTGTTTTACTTTAAAGAGATCTAAGTCCTTTTGTCTGAACAAACAAAACACTTCTTCACTAAATGGATTTAACAAGAATGGATACTGAAGAAAAGTTACTGTTCCCAAGAGAATATAACTTCATGATGTCCAGCCTCTGAGCAAGGTGAATACTACCAAATATACCAAACTTGGGAGCTTTGGGTGAATACATGAGTTACCAAATATATGGTATAGTTCTCAAATCATGAATTTAAATATAAATTATAGCTGAAGTGTGTACCTTGAGTGGAGTGATTTGCTTTGTGAGTCATGTCCTGGTGCCGTTCATCGACAACACAACGGCAGCGTGATTATATCACAGCTATTTCCCAGTTTGCAAGGGATTCAATAAAGATAGAGGCTGCTCAGTAGGTTTCTCCCAAGGCCATTAAAATAAAGTCAGCATTAGTACTAAGATATCAAAGTCCACATTCAGGAAACGGCCCCTTTCTAGACCACATTTCTAACTGTAAACTGTCAGATTATACAAAAATGCTGTTACACAAATACACTACTCTCACCGGAAGCTCCAGGAGAGATGTTTGCATCATCCAAAAATGGAATTCATCGCCAAAGATCCAGTAAAAGCAAAAAGATGTAGGAATGCTCCAAGGCTAAGACTGATAGCAGGCAGTAAACTCACCAGCAGAGGAAAGCTTGAGACCACCCCGCTGCTGCTGCTTCTATGGAACCTGAAGAGAGAGAGGCAAACACAGCGCCACATGACCTGCATGACAAGAGAGACAGCAACGGATGCACAGATTTCTTCTCCTTCTCGTTGGCATGGCCAGAGAGAACGAATGAAGTCACCTCCTAAGCACTGATATGAACAGCCTGAAATACAGTTTAAATCATGCACTCTACACCTGTCAAGAAGCAATGGTGTTTAAAAACTTTTGAAGACAGCCATGTTAAAGATAACCTAAACTCTGTGTCATATGGTGTTTTCACGTGTTGCTACACATTCCCCATCCCTGAAGTAAATTACAGCTCTTTGGATCGTTTGAGAGATTACATAGCTTGATTTGGAGAAGAGGCCTGGTTTCCTTATACATGTTAGACTTGGGAGTATTTCAGCACTTGCAATAGCAATATTTGGATGTCAGGAAAATCTGGATTTAAGCACCAAGGGATGATTTGCTACATGAAACATCTGGTGTGTTTGTGAGAGAGGCTCGAATATAAATCATCAGGATCTACATTCTCTCCGGTGAAATTTGGTCTGTGGTTTACATACCTGCCTCTTTCGATGGCTAAAGAAAGACTAACTTGTATTTTAAAGGTTTCTCTTTAGTAAATATAATTTTATCATAAAGGAAGGTAAATGTGTTTGTCATTTTGAAAGCATGAGCAGCCAGCCCCAGCTCCAGTGATTCTCACACTCAACCCAGGAGTGCAGAGTTTTTGCAAGTGACCTACCCAGCTCAAGCAAAACCAACACCCCTGAAGTGTGGCATGCTTGGAACTCCCAAGAAGTATGCAAAATCAAGACTCAGTAGTCTTAGATTAGGGAACAGAACAGATCCATTTATCTTCTCTTGTAACATAGCAGACCTCCAGAAAAGAAAACAGTGCTTCGTATGCGGTTCCAAGATGTCTGTTGCGACAGCCCTAAAGCCTTAGTGACACCAGCACCTCCAGAATGCCTTGAAGAAATCACATTAAAGGTGATTATCTTTCTGTGAGGTGTATCGTAATTGGTTTCTTAAAAACCTTCCTTTGGCTTTACAAAAGCTCGTGACACAGAAGTATTCTGCAGCCAGCAAATGAGCAGAGAAGGGAAGACAGGCTTGAAGCCTTATCCTCAGATAAGATGTTCCAAATGGGTAAAGCTTCTGAGTCAGAAACATACCTCTAAAATAATAAGCTTAAGATTAGATTCTGCAATGGGAGAACAAAAAAAAATGATATCCAGCAAAACCCAAGAAAATATTCAATGTTTCAGAAACAGAACCACACAGGGGAAGGAATTAACTATACCAGACATGTCATAACCGAGAACCAGGAGGCCATCTTTGCTGATGCTCATGTCCCCAGTTGAGTATGAAATCTCTACTATCTTTGAGTTAGCCCTTATGAGCACTGATAATATAGGTAAGCACTCAGGGACCAAAACAGTCCTAAAAAGAAAGCTTGGGAAAGCAGTTGTGGCTTATGGGTGTAATTGTTTATATGTAGATATTGCTGTCTACAGAGCAAGGGGCAGCCTCAAGACCACAACACTTCTATGATTAGAAGGCTCCAGCGAACCCTTACCAATCATATATCAGTACTCTGCTTTTCATTGTCAGTGTCTCCTCTTCAATAACATCCATGACATGGTACAGAATGGCTTAGCAGTTGAGCACATGTAATCCTTATCCAGAAGATTCAAGTCCAGTTGTCAGCACCCGACATCCACTTTAGTCCAGCTCCAGGGGAATTCAGTGTCTCTGGTCTCTAGGGGAGCCTGTACAGACATGCACGGACCCACATATGGATGCACATTATTAAAAGTTTAAGAGCTCTTTTTAGAAAAAAGAGAAATAAAATACATTTATTATAGGTATCCTTTCTGGGTGCGCCAGTGTTCTGACAGACCGTGTACTCAGCAACACTACTGGGCACTTCAGGTCGCTCGGGCATGGCTTTTATTCAGTTGAAAAAGTTTTCCATTAGTCCTCATTCCTTCAAGTGTTTTGTTGGTCGGTTGGTCGGGCGGTTGGTTGGTTGGTTGGTTGGTTGGTTGGTTGGTTGGTTATGGTTTGTTATGGTTTTGTTTTTCTCAGAAGTGAGTATTGGATTTTGTCAAATGATTTTTTGGAATGAGTTGATTTATTCATGCAACTTCTCTTCTTTAACTTGTTTTCTATAGTTTATTATTTGGGTTTTCCAACAGTTCTCTTTTGCTTTTACAAAACATAAGTAAAGGAACAAATTTCTATTCAATGAATCAAGTAAGTAATAAGAGCCACCTTAATATTTTCTGATGCAGGACAGGACTGAAAACATTTCCTGATATTGTTATTTTATTGAGACCATAAAAACACTTGGAGTAACAAAAACAGATAAGAATATTGCTAGATCTTACTATGAAGAACGGTTTAAAGGTTGGTGAGATTGCTCAGTGGGTAAGAATGCTTGGTTACAAGCCTAATGACCTAAGTTTGATAAGTTGACCAAGACTCACATGGGCTACTCTCAGATCTACACACACACACACACACACACACACACACACACATATACACACACCAGAATAAGTAAATAAATACTTTTACATATTTTAAAGAATTGTTAATTCTTTCCTAAAATGTTAAAGCCTCCGGATTTCTTTATATGACTATCTTTTCATGTAAAATTCCCAATTGTCCTGTGAATATCAAAAGTATTAAGTTGTATTTTTATTTTATAAATGCAAAAAAAAAAAAAAAACCAGGACTCTTTTTTTCAGGAAATGTCCAATGTTGACCGAGTTACATCACTAATCACTGAGCACCATTACCATTAAGCTTTTAAAATCTTACTGTATTTATCAGCTAGAAGCATAAACAAGATTATACGTGGGGATTGCTCCACAAAATGGATGAAGTAGAGCCCCAATCTGACCTCGTTCAGAGGAATCAACTCCCTCCTGCCGAACTAATTTGTAATGAAATATTAATAGTAGTGTTCAGGGGTGTTAATGTTCCAGACAAAATTTACATTTTTTTTCAGTGAATACTGCTGCAGAGGGAGCTGATTTCCAAGGCAGATTTCCAGACACCAGGCAGACAATGTGTGGCTCAGAGAGAGAGAGGGCTGGCAGCATTTGGGGACCCTCCTCAAAGTCGTCTATTTCGATGAGACGTGAGGCTTTTCAAATGATGGGCTGTGTAATTGCTGTTGTTGTTTGTCCTGAGGCTTCAGTCGCATTTGGTAGGAGAGATGGGGCATGACAAGCTAATCCTTCCAGAGTGTAAACTGAATCTCCCAATGACTCAGTCTGCAGAGGAGCAAAGCGCGGCCCGGACAGATGGGCAATGATGATCGCAGCTCCCTGCATCTGTCAGAAGCGTTACTGTTTTACAAGGCTCTTCCTCGCACTCTGCGTGTCGTCCTCACAGTGTTACGCCGCGAAGGCTCAGCCCTGCAATGCCACGGGTTCTAGCCTGTTGCAATCCGTGCCTCAAAATTACGACTGTGTTTTAGCGTTTCATTTTTACTTTTTTTCTACTGTTGTCCTGGATTTATACAAGTAATATAGCCTAACAACAGACAATGCAGGAGGCTGTGGATTTATATTGGTAGAACACCAATTTGCAATTAAGAGGAAAACACTAAGAGCTGCTTTAGACAAAGGGCAAAGAACACGACAGACAGCCTTCTCTTCACTAGAGGTATCCAAGGACGGTGGCCGGGAGGAGAGCAGAGGTCAAAGGCTGTGCAGACGGGGAAGGAATATGGATCCAATATGGAGGGTTGTCGCCAACAGCCTCACCTTATGTCGAACACTCAACCTAGGAAAGCTGGGATGGGAGACGGGGTAACTCTTCTTCCATTTGTAAAAGATGCCTTTTTCCATTTCTTGGCTTTATTCATCAAGCATTTAATTTTTAGCCCGTTTTGTTTTCTGCACACCATTCTCACGTGTCCACGCTCCCCCCAGGCATACTATCAAGAGGCTGACAAGCAAGCAGGGGCTTCGCGGCTTCCAGGTCCTTAATGTGTGTTGCGGGTGTCATATCTTTTGTCTTTTCTATTTTACAACTGAGAAGCTGAAACGCAGAACATCTGAGTGCTTTGCACGAGACCCATAGCTAGTTTGGATGTAAAGAGAAACTTGGATATTCTGACGGAAGCAGGCTGATGAGAACTCTGTAGTGCAGCCTGCTTGGACACTAAGCCTCATCAACTGGCAGTCGGAGGCGAGGTTCTTAGGTCACAGGGACAAATAACCAGTTGAAAGAAATGCCGGCAGAGGAAAGATGGGATCATGGTTCTGGCTCAGCAAGGAAGAGGGAGTGGCCAAGCTGAGACTAATACTGAAAAGAAATAAGGCTCCTTAAAACACATACCCACACCGGGCGGTGGTGGTACACGCCTTTAATCCCAGTACTTGAAAGGCAGAGGCAGGCGGATTTCTGAGTTCGAGGCCAGCCTGGTCTACAGAGTGAGTTCCAGGACAGCCAGGGCTACACAGAGAAACCCTGTCTCAAAACAAACAAACAGCAAGAGAATTCAGAGGCCATGTCTGGACAGAGCCAGACCCAGCCTGATTAGACTCTTCAGTGACTTTCCCATCACACAAGCCAGCTTGTCCCTAAAACCACTCCCACACTTCAGAGGGGCCAGAGAACTCTTTAGTCTCCTAAGTCAGGTTTAAAAGAACAGCGAAAACCAAACAAATACAACTGAGCGACCAAACTTCAATCCCAGTTCCCACAGGAAATGTGAGGCCCGTTCTCAACAGTCAAAATAAAAAACAAACACAGACACCAACAGATGCGTGTGCACTCATACACGCACACTCATGCATGCACCCCAAAATGCACACACTCATACACTTACACACATACACATACATATACACACACACACATACACACTCACACATATACACACACCCCAACACACACACAACATACACATACTCACACACACACACACACACATTCACATATGCACACACACATGCACATGCACATGCACACACATGCACACACATGGCACTGGAATTAGCAGAAGCAAGTAAAACAAAAATGCCTTCAGTGCTGCCATGTGGAGCAGTGGGCACACCCCACACATCCCTACCTTTCCCCCACCACACACAGAGATTTCAATCTCCTTTTAATGTCTCCTTATGAATCTAAGCAGACAGCCGAGGGTGACAGACACTTGAAGGATGTTTCTAATATGAGAGCCACGAAAGCAGACACAGACACAGAAACCGATTCATAACTCAGAGATCTAAGCAAAATCCCTGATTTTTTTTCTTCTGCTGCAATAATGTACGCGTTGGGAAATAAAGAGAAGACACCAGAGGAGCAGAATATATGAAGAGATGGACAAGACACACAGCAAGGGGGAAAAGCCAGAGGATCCCAGCCCTGCGTAGGACTAACAGGGGCTCTGCAAACAGAAAGCACAGAGCCGATTATAAACGATCTAATAACAAGATTCCCTAGAACTATGGCTCAGTGGGTAGAAAGAGCTTGCCATACAAGCTGAGTGACTGGGGTTCAGTGTCTGAACCCCAAAGTAGAGAGAACGGAGTTACCAAACCTCCACATGCAATGGTTCACATGTGCTCACACTTGCACACATAACACACACACACACACACACACACACACACACACCAAATAAAAAACTTTAAAAAATCTTTCATTCTCTAAAACTAAAGAGCATAGGTCTCTAGATTGATGTGGTCAATCGCAATGATTGACAAAAGGCCAGTAGTACAGAACTACTGAGCCTCAGCGTATGTTACCTTGGAGTCTGGGCAGGTTCAGAAGCCTGCTGTCTCTAACCTTCCCTGAACTCCGATTGGTTCCTAAGGTGAGTCAAAGAAACTAAAGTCCTTCTTCCTGGGGCAGGTCAGAGAAGGTGTTCTCAGCCCCTCTCAAAATAAATTATAAACCCACTCTCATCATTATCTCTTGGTTCTGGAAGACTATCATTCAGAAAGGGTCCAATCCCTTTCCCAGAAGAAAGGATCCTACACAGAGACACCAAGATGCACGCAGAGTGACAGGCCTTGCTGGGTACTCCCCCAGACTCTGTTCTACCCAGCTACATTCTATCTAGTTGGCCATTCTTCCCTCAAACCCAACCCAGTGTGCTTTGCTCTTGTTAACTTGTCTTTTAAATAGGAGTGATGGTCGTAATCTCTACAAGGACTGAGGTGACCTTTCACACCTTACAACCTTTACAGTGCTTCCTGAGACCATGAGAAATGAGGAGAACCAAAAATTAAGCTTCAAAAAGAAGAAAGAAATAGACCCCTCACAAAGATTTGTCAGTCAGAAAGACATTAGTCTTCTCCTCGGCATGTCTGTGCATGTGCAGAAAAGAGGCAGTGGTTCTTATAGAACAGGGAGCGAAATATGTTCCAAGTGAAAACCTGCACTCAAACTATCAAGGAAATGTAAGTGTAAAAGAGAGACAGTTTCAAACGGCCAAATATTAAAAATTGCATTATCTTCCCACCACTTAATAGGAGCCTGCTAGAAAAGTGCCAGCACACACAAAATAAGACTTCAGCACAACAACAATAAAAACCAACAAATGTGCAAACCTGAAGTTGCAGGTTTAGTGTCGAACTATGAGTGGCTCTCCAAAGCAGAGTGGTCCAGCCAGACTCTAGCGGAAGAACAGGCTAGAGCTTCAAAATGCGCAAAGTGAAGATAGGTTTGATTTGTTTGTGAATGTGGAAAGTTCTGGAATATATGGTTGACAGAGATCTTGAAGCATTAGGGGAAAAAATGACACAGAAAAGTGTCATTATCAACTCTACAATGGTTGTACAACATGAGACGTGTTATGATGGGCTACTGTGCACTAAATAGTATTTCCACAGGAACACTACCATGGCGTTAGTAATTGGGGTGGAAAAAAATGGATACTGCCATTTAGATGTTGTGATTATGAAGTAAGTGTGTTGATGAAATCATAAGCCCTTCACATACTGTGACAAGAAGTTAAGAGTTGATGTCTATTCCAAGAAAGCAAGCCGATGTGGTAGACACATTAATTAGAATTCTGACTATAAATGCCAGAAGCGGAAGTTACAGTCAGCAGCGGTTGTCTTGGAGGTTAGGGTTTAAGGTTGAATCTGATAAGGTAGACAAGCATAGTTTTCCTCTTAAGCTTTCGGGTACAGATGATGTCTTAGTTTGAATGTTAATTTTTAAATGGATATTTAAATTTTTAAACAAATATTTCCAAAAATGAAAATATTACTTTGACTGTGGGTCATAGAGAATCCCAGCAGAAGCACCCCCTCCTTAGCTTTCACACTGGGAAAGGTACTGTGCTACTGGGGAGAAAAAGTCAGAACTAACAATCAGTGCAATCGCCGCATGGTAGTGACAGAGGTAACCAACTACTTTCTGATTGAACTCCGCAGGGGAAGTTGGTGTCTAATACTATAAACCTGGTTAAAAGTTCCTTCCTGGGGAGGTTACAGGTCCTGGAGGGGACTGACTCATAAGTGGTTAAAATGAGGAGAATAAGTGACTTTTGAGTGCTCAGTCCCAAATGGGACATCTATGCCACCACCAAGGGTTCGAGGAACATTGCAGAAACACGGTAAGAATCAGAGGATGAGAAAGAATGCTGGAAAATGTTGTCTTCTGGATTTAACATACTGGTTTACCCAGAAGATCACAGTAGCAGTTGCTACCTACCTGCACAAGGCTGGGCCCTGCAACATTAAATCATTAAGCAGGTACTAAAGGTTATTGGGAGAGTCATATTTGTAAAGGGATACTTTGCAGAGCAAAGGGAACCCCGAGTGATGGATTCCTGAGTCAACTGTGAGCCCCATGAGAATGGAAAAGCCTCCATCAGTGAGGATCAATGACGGCAAAACCTTCCTCTCTGGTCCAACTGTGAATGCTGACAGTGTGGACAGAACTGTCCACTGTAGCTTTCTCCTGCACATAACACTGACCCCTTGTTTATCAGTATATAATAGCCCTGCCTCATTGTTCAACTGTAAATAATCAACAACCTGAGCTTTTGGATGCTGAAGCTTCTCTGCCAGAGACCATAGTCCATCCAATCCCAGCCTTTCCATATCTGTGTGTCTGTCTTTTCATTCTTCCCCCCACCACAGTTAGGTAAAGCCCTGGAGCCATCCAGAACACAGTCACGGTAAACACTGGTAAGTTGCCTTTGTGCAAGCAAATAAGACTTGCCATACCCGTGCACATAATACCCATGTTCATACAATCTAATCATTAACCACTAGTTAATGATTATAGAGAAGACAATAGGTGTGTGTGTGTGTGTGTGTAAATGTATATGTGCACGTATGCATGTGTATGTTTGTAAACAGAATTAATGCATTAAAAATATGCAGGTGTTCTCTTCCTCCTCTTCAAAAAGATGAATTAGCCGGCTCACCAGCAAACTGTGTGCATGAGGATCCTAGCGTCCCCTGAGCAAGCACGGAGCCCAGTGGAAGCCAAACTCATTCAACTTGATTCGGTGACAGAACCTTGGGCCTACAATGCTGCAACATTCAAGCTGTCTTAGAACTCCCCTCCTCTGTGTCTGATGCCACAAGGAACCTCTGGGACTCTGTGTGCTCCTGGCTGCCACCCACACACTCAGAAGAACCACTTGTTCCAACCCCTAATGATGGCCTCTTTTAAGGACGGTCCCCTGTTGTTTTTCTTTTGGTTGGTCTTTTTTCCTTGCCTAGACATTACAAAATGGCAAGGACCAAACCGTCAACATTTGTCTATTCTATGGTCCCCCAAACACCAGCGCTGGCCCAAGTGCCCAGTTAGCACTCAGTAAATATGATTTCACCAGCGATTCCAACCCAGATGGCTAATTACATAAAGAAGCAGAAATGGACGTGATAGAGGGGAAAACAAAGCAAAGAAAAACTCTCCAGGTCTTCCCAAGTGCTTCTGATATTCGTTCCTTCTCAACCCCTTCACTACCCCCATGCTTACTAAAAATACAGAAATCTGATTTCTCTTCGAAATCAAACTTTAGAAAAACATATTTTTTCAAGAGCATTTTTTTCCTTCCAACAAAGCTTGGCTGCCTGTGTAGGCTGTAAATTTACAGCTGACAGTTCTCTGCCAGAAGTTCTTTGGGGTGTTTACAGCTGTGAAATTTAATCTTTAGGTTGCATTGCATTCCCCCTTGTGCTTGAGCTCCCTACGCAGAGGACGGCGCGCCTGACAGACGGAACTCAGAGCAGAAATGGAATAACAAGAATATTTATTTACATGGACAGACCACCTTTCACCTAAGCGCCCCTGAGTAATCTCAAACACAGCAGACATGGTTCCAAACTGGGTAGCTCTCCAACGTTTGATTTAGAAGCTAAAAATGGATTCAGTCTGCTGTGTGTAATTCCTTGGCAAAAATCATATACTTCTACATAAATGGAAATGGTGAATCCTAATGCTTCAGAAATCTTTCCTTGCCTCCTTAAGCCTTTATTCTCACTGGGAAATAAGGAATCAGCATTCCCCAGGACCCACCCTAAATATGATTGCTTTTATGCTTTGAATTTTTTTGACAGGTTAACCTTTCTACTTTACAGGGTTCGCTGAAACATCTCTTAAACAGAATATGTTGGGGATTCTGTGCTATCCTGTGGTTTTAGATAAGTCGAAGCCCTGTGTTGCCAATCCCTTTTGTTTTTAAATGCTTGTTCTTTTATTTTTCCCTGAATAACTGCTAGACTGTGCGCATTTAAATATAAAACACTGCTTGTATGTATTCTCTTTGTTTGCTATTCTCTCTCAGAGTAAAATGTCTTTGTCAGAAGATGTATGTTATGTATCCATGAGAAACTGATTTGTTTCTGAATTGCACCCATAAGTTAAAATATCTCCAAGATATGGTAAGAACCCCATGTCTATATTTGGTGAGGGTGCAAATGCCCAAATCCTGGTTTTCATCTTGCCACCCTTATCGCCAAAACCAAGAAAACAAAGTCATCAGGACGAGGAGCACAGCCCTGGCATTGCTTTCCTGCCTAACACAGCAGGAAGAAGAACGATTCCTGGGATTTTTACATAATTTCAGCCCTATTTCTGGTCAACGTGACAATTCTTTTAGAAAGCCTGACTTTCAGTCATTTGTTAAATTTAAATTAGAATCTGCTATGTGTCAGATATTGTGCTGGGAGCTGAAGACTTATGAATATAAATTGTGTTGCTCTGCCCAGGGAATTTGTACTCCAGGAAGGTTGACAATCAGAGGAACAGGCCAGGAGTCCTGTGCAGGAAAACAGTGTTCATGGCACATGGCCCCACACAAAGCAGAGATGGCTCTACAGGAGGCTGCAGGGAGCCCCTTGCTTACCACAGACGACCACAGGCATGACTGAGGACAGGTAGCTCCGAACCCACTGGCCCTCCTCTGAAATGTACACCTGTCACCTTGCTGCCCCACTGCTGTCACTGGGAGCTTCTAGGTGTCGCATGTGCCTCCTGTGGGGCACTCTGGCTTCCTGGGAGCCATCTTTCCTTTTGTTCTTAGCTTTGCACTCTAGAGCCCATGGGCCTGCTTATTTTCTCGTCTGACTTTAACACTAGTTAGAGTGTATTTTGAGAGTTTTTTTCCATATTTATATAGTAGTGGCCTTGATACTCCAGGACCTCACAAGGGCATGTATCAGGATCCCAAATCAAAAATAACCAGTAAGGCCACATGACCTGCCCCCCCCAAGCCCCAGAAAAACCATGGTTAAGCCCTTATTGGGGAAGTAATCATACTATAAAAAAATACAGCATGGACTATCTTTCTTACCCTGCCAATTCTTTCCAGACCAGAGCAGAGAGACCCTGAGCTAGAAGAGGCAAGAGACATGTGAAATGGCTTCATATTTCCTTGTGGTCTTTAATAGTTGACAGAAAACCCCAGGGAACAGAGCTGGGTAGAGCTTGTACTAGGCAGACAAAGCCACAGGCACCATCTCTTTGGCAAGGCTGGAAAGGAAAATGTCAAGAGTGTGTAGCCTCTGCAGTAACCTAACCTACACACACATGTGCATGCACGCACATGAGTGCACACACACACACACACACACACACGCACACGCACACGCACGCGCACGCACACGCACACGCGCACACGCACACGCACACGCACACACACACGCACACGCACACGCACACGCACACGCACACGCACACACACACACACGCACACACACACACACACACACACGCACACGCACACACACACACGCACACGCACACGCACACGCACACGCGCACGCGCACACGCACACGCACACGCACACGCACACGCACACGCACACGCACACGCACACACTCGCATCACCAAGGGCTGAATCATGTCCTCTGGTCCTCTCACTGCCCACAGGAAGTAAAGTCTAACAGTTGAAATTACATTACTCTCAGACTATAAAATGGGGCCTTGGATATGAAATTAAGCTGTCTTAGTCAAGATAAGAGCCTGTGATTTCCAACCACCTGAGTGGTGTACACTGACTGTCCAGCCCCACAGTCTCCCTGGGTACTTTTGCCGATGCCCAAGTCTCTATACACTATGTAGTTACACATCTAGATCTCAGGTTTTGTTCAGTTTCTCTATAATTCAGGCTGATATTTCAAGCTACTTTCTTTTTTCTTGTTGGCTCTTTTATTTATTTACATTTCAAATGTTATCCCTCTTCCCAGTCAAACCCCCAATCCCACCCCCCCATCCCCTGCTTCTATGAGGGTGCTCCCCCACCCACTGACCCCCCCCTCCTGCCTCAGCGCCCTAGCATTCTTCTATGCTGGGTCATCGAGCCTCTTCAGGACCAAGAGGCTCCCTCCCATTGATGCCAGACATCCAGTTGGAGCCATGGGTTCTCCCCCCCCCCATGTGTTACTCTTTGGTTGATGATTTAGTCCCTGGGAGCTCCGGGGGATCTGGTTGGTTGATATTGGTTGCTCTTCCTATGGGGCCGCAAACCCCTTCAGCTTCTTCAGTCCTTCCCCTAACTCCTCCATTGGGGTCACCCTGCTTGGTCTGATGGTTGGCTGTGTGCATCCGCATCTGTATTGATCAGGCTCTGGCACAGCCTCTCAGGGGACATCTATACCAGGCCACTTTTTTTAATATCTTCCTTCAAACTTAGCATGTTCTAAATTGACTCCTACCTCCATCCTGCTCTGCCAAGCCAGTTCTACACACACACACACACACACACACACACACACACACATTCACTCCTATGATTAAAGCATCAGAGTACACCTGAACTAGAAACCTCTAGAGAAGCAGACTAGAGATAAGAACAGGAAAACACTTTAAATGGCGTCATAAGCAGGGGGTGGGGCAATGGCCCCGACTGCACCTGATCAAAGACATGCTTTTCCATCTTGTTCAACCGGGCCTCCGGAGTCTGAGCCAAGGTATCTCCTCCACAGCTCCAAATGTAGCAGCCTACTGTCCCTCTACCATCTGTCTGCTGGTCAATGTGACTGTCCCCTCACCAGCATATGCGGTATCATCGTCTTCTCCCTGCCCAGGGTTGAAAAATGGCCTCTGACTTCTTCACCCCAAAGCAGCAGCCACACCCTCACGGCACACACCTGTAAGTCTTTATCACCTTCCTGTGAATCAAGAATGACTATTGCTAAATAACAGATCGGGGGTTAGGAAGCCTGTGACCGAATTCTGACTGAGGTAGCTGAGCATACATTATCAAAAAGAAATTAAGATCAGGGTAGGAAAACACTCATGGTTTCCTTCTAGAAAGGAAGCCTTCCTTCCTTCTTTTTTTATGGTGCCAAGAAAGCTGTCACTTATGACCAAGAGCAAGGCAAACAACCAGGGAGATGCCTTAGTGAGTAAAAAGCATGAGAACATAAATGGAGGTGCTTCCATAAAGCACCTACATAAAGATCTGGGGGTGTCTTGGCACCCACCTGTGATCCCCCACACTGAGGAGAGAGTTGGGAGACTCCTGAGGCATGGTGCACAGCTTGTCCAGCCAATCAGTGAGCCCCACACCAGTGAGAGAGACCATCTCAAAAAATAAGGTGAAGACTGAAAGAGGAAGAAAATGATACCAGCCTCTAGGCTCCACACATGTCTACACACATGTGCACACACATGCGCGCACATACTTGAGCAAGAGACAGAGAGACACAGAAAGAGACAGAGAGAAGTAAATGAAACTCCTGACTTTGCAAGACTGCACTGAACAGTCTTCCTCAGGTTCCCAGCTCTCTCCACTTCTAATATTAATTCTTGGGATTTCTGTGAGTACAAAAAAAAAAAAAAAAAAAAAAAAAAAAAAAATAGGGCAGCTTCCTAAAAAAACTGCAGAGTAAATGTAAATATTTGCTCTTTTTCTTCCAAATAAATATTCATTCACTGCTATAATGCGCAATTCCTTCGACTGCAGCTCACAGAAGGTCATTCTTACACAGAAGTGAATGTCACATACCCACAGCAATTCAAATATTTTTAATAAGATAACGCTGGGAGGGTACCTTCCACTGAGAACATGGGGACCCGTGTGAATTCAGAGGCACTGGACTGCAGTTCTCATCACCAGAGCAGTACTAGTATTTCTGGGCTGAATTTTTAATATTCTACCTTTTTAATATTGCATAATTCCCCTTGGAGAAGTCACTCCAACAAATAAAAATAAAAATGAAAAAAAAAACCCAGACATTTAATAAACATTTGAAACTAGGAACTAGAAACTTCTTGCCCGTTAAATCATTATAGGTTAATGTGAATAAGATGTTTTATGGAGCCTGATATAACTCCTGTAAGCCCTCATTAAATATATTACTGGCTGTTATGGCCCTTCAGTATAGAAAAAAAAAAAGGTGGAAAACTACCATTATCCCCAGAAGCTGCTGTGAGTCCTGCCTTGCCCCGGCCTGGCACTCACAGGAAGCTGTCGGAGTTGGTTTTCCAAAGCTTACCAGTGTTTACAAAGCTGCTGGCTGGTCTGCTGCTTATATGTGATGAGGAAGAAAGTCTTATTTCCATATTCCTTAACTGTGCTCTATGGAACGCTAGCTTTGCACGAAGATGTGAATATTCTGAAGAATAATTGTAGGGAGGACAGGAATATCCACCACAGGCAGGCCTTCCATGAGCCAACAGGCTCTAGGAAATAGTTAAAAGCAAAAGTTAGCAGCTTCCTTACTTGCCTGCGTATTTAGAGCCTTTAATAATGCAAAATGCTTTGTAATTCTCTGAGAGGGTGTCAGCACATGATTTGTTTTGTGCAGAACGCAGTACAAACACGCTCGTGTTCTGCAGAAATGCAGTTCAGAAGAAGCTGCTTTATTAATGTAGCCAAGTAACCAATGACAACAGGCTCAGTGGTTTCCAGAAGAGCACATTTCTCATTGAAAGTTCCAAGGCAGGGAACCTCCTCCCAATAAACGAGATCATTACAAGGAGCATGAAAACGAGTCGTCCGCAAATGATGATGATTTTAAAGCAGTCTGGGAATCCATAATGCAGTAGTTGAAATCATGGTCTTCTTCTTGATGATAGGAATCAAAATTGTCAAAGGACACTGTCATAGTTTACATGCCTTGCAGCAAGATGACAAACTCTAGTCAAAGGCAAGTGTCTGTACTGCCCACGTTTCCCCCTCTACTTATAAAAGTAATCATGAGAGGACAATTATAAAAAAAAACATAATATTTACATAAAATATTAGAACAAAGGTGGCCACAATGACCAAGAATTAGAGTCATCTGTGAAGAGAGTCCAGTGTGGCTGTGTCATCAAAGTATAGTGGACGCTGATGGACCCCGGGGTTGCATTCTCCTCACTTGTCTAGGGAGGAGAGGCCCTTGGTCCTGTGAAGGCTCGATGACCCGATGTAGGTCAATTCGAGGGCGGGGAGGCAGGAGTGGGTAGGTAGGTGGGGGAGCCACCTATTAATCCCAGTGCTCCAGGTGGGATGGGGCCAAGGCGGGCCTTAACTGAGACACTCGCTTAGCTCCTTACCTTGCCTTAATCCTACGTCCTTACCATCTCCCCCTGAGACTGTACCCAAAACTCAGGTTACCTTCTAGTACTCGTCAGAGGCGTTGTTTCTAGACAACTCAGCCTAAAGCGCGTAGTTTAGAACTCTAGACTTCGAGGGACTCTTTTCTGTGATTTATAACATTGGGTAAATCACAACAGCCAGACTTTTCCTAAATTCAGAAACTATAGCATGATACAAACACACTGGTCCTCCCTTGAGTATTTCACGGGGGGTTCTAAAGCACACAGCCCAGCTGGTGGAAGAAAATGTAGATTGTAAAACTGTAAACAAAAATGTAGATTTTTTTTTTCAAAGCCAACCCCAAATCTAGTGAGTCATACTCTCTGAAGGTAGAACCTATAAATTGTATTTTATGGTAAAATTCGCTAGAGTTTCTGATACACACTAAGACTGAAGAATGACCGATAAGGGGCCACAAGCTAACTAGTCCTTCCCTTTCCTGTAGTCACTTAGAAATATGCTGAATGCAAGCTAACTCTCTTCTGTAACTTCTGCCTCTAAAAGAAAAAAAAAAAATGGTGCGTGAACTTCTGATTAGAAACTTTCAGTTTGATCTGAAGGAAGGGGAATGAAAGATGATGCCCTAGTAGATTATTGTCTTAGTTAATGACAGATTATTTCAAAATGTAAATTTGTCTCATTTCCTTAAACTTGAAAAAATATGATTTCAGATGACACTCACTAAATAAGTACATTGGAGAAGTTATGTTTGATCATCTCAAATCAATCATTTCCAAGGATTTGGGACCTGTGGGAAAGGAGAAAAAGGAATCTAAAAAAGCTTCCAAAGCAGCACACAGAAAAGATTCACAGTTGTCAGAAACATCTAAATCACCACATTTAGTCATCTCCAAAAACTTGGTTGTTTCGGAGTCATCCATCTAAAAATCTCAGATCTCTGAACACACAGTTGAAATCGCCACTAAATGCTGTGCTTCTTTATACGGCTGACAAGGAGGAGACAACCACAGCTGAGTGGATGTACCTCAATCAGAGGGACAATTAAAATTAACCACAGGTGTTAGTTGGTAGCTTTAGATCAAACAGATCCAAGGGCAAACCCCGCTGTGGACAAGAGATGCTCAGGGAGGCGGGAGAGTCAGAGGGCAGGGACGGTTTCCAGGACTGGCACTTACTAAGCAGCAAACGGTTCACTCCTAAACAGCTTGACAAGCCACGTTTTCTCCTCACTGTTGTTTGTGTGGATTCTTTGTTTTGTTGTTGTATTTGCCCTTCAAGGTATTTTTTTTGTCTTGATTCTATAAGCAGAGGTAGTTCCCACTTCCTTACGAGCTGACTTTTTTTATTTTCTTAAGTTTTGAAAAAAATTTACTTTTTTCATTCTTCTCACATAAATTATATCCCAACCAGTTTCCTCTCCTTCCACTCCTCTCACACAGCCCTAGCCACCTCCTTTCTCCCTCAGAACTATTCCTCATCCATCCATTTCCCTTCAGGAAAAAAAAAAAAGGCAGGTTTCCCAGAGACATCAACTGAATACAGCATAACAAGTTACAATAAGACCACGTTCAAACCCCTCATACCAAGGCTGGATAAGGCAAATCAATAAAAAGAAAGGGATCCTAAGATCAGGCAAAAGAGTCAGAGACACCCCGACTCCCACTGTCAGGAGTCCCACAAGAACACCAAGCTAAACAATTATAACATATATGCAGAGGACCGAGCACAGACCCATGCAGGCTCCATGGTTATCTCTGGTTATCTCTTTGGTCTCTGTGAGCCTCTATGAGCCTCACTTAATTGATTCTGTGGATCATGTTCTCAGTGGTTTCCTCATCCCTCTGGAGCCTGCAATCCTTCCTCCCCCTCTTCCTGGGGTTTCCAGAACTCCAGCTGATGTTTGCCTCTGCTCCCATCCGTTGCTGGATGAAGCCTCTTTGAAGGCGAGTGGGCTGGGCACCAATCTATGGAATATAAAAGAACATCATTTGGAATCACTTCGCTGACTTTTTTTTTTTTTTTGCCAGTCATGTTTGGTTTGACCCAAAGTCCCTGAGCTATCCAGCCTTTAGTTCCTGGCCATCCAGCCACTGTCAAAAAAAGAAAATAAGAAAAAAAAAAGAAAAGAAGAGAAAGGAAAAGAAAAGAAAAGAAAAGAAAAGAAAAGAAAAGAAAAGAAAAGAAAAGAAAGAATGAAAGGAGAAAAAATGTTATACACTCATATATATATAATATATATGTTATATTACATATAACATATATATTATATATTATATATATTATTATTGTATATATTATTATGTTATATATTCTGATCATATTTTCCCTCTCCCAACTCCTCCCAGATTGTCTCCATCTTCCCACCCCACCCAACTTCATGCCCACCCTTTCTTTCTCTCTTAAGAATAGACCTCTATCGGATATAGGGTTGGTAAAGATCTTTTCCCACTCTGTTGGTTGCCGTTTTGTCCTATGAACAGTGTCCTTTGCCTTAAAGAAGCTTTGCAATTTTATGAGGTCCCATTTGTCAATTCTTGATCTTAGAGCATAAGCTATTGGCGTTCTGTTCAGGAAAATTTCCCCTGTGCCCATGTGCTCCAGGCTCTTCCCCACTTTCTCTTCTATTAGATTCATTGTGCCTGGTTTTATGTGGAGGTCCTTGATCCACTTGGACTTGAGCTTTGTACAGGGAGATAAGAATGGATCAATTTGCATTGCTCTACATGTTGACTGCCAGCTGAACCAGCACTATTTGTCCTCAACAGAAGAATGGCTACAGAAAATGTGGTACATTTACACAGTGGAGTACTACTCAGCTATTAAAAACAATGAATTCATGAAATTCTTGGGCAAATGGGTGGAACTAGAAATTATCGTCCTGAGTGAGGTAACCCAATCACAAAAGAACACACATGGTATGCACTTGCTGATAACTAGATAGTAGCCCAAAAGCTCGGAATACTCAAGATACAATTCACAGACCACATGAAGCTCAAGAAGAAGGAAGACCAAAGTGTAGACTCTTTGATCCTTCTTAGAGGGGGGATCAAAATACCCATGGCTCACAGCCAACCAATAGACTGAGCATAGGTTCCCCCAATGGAGGAGCTAGAGAAAGGACCCAAGGAGCTGAAGAGGTTTGCAGCCCCATAGGAGGAACAACAATATATACCAACCAATACCCCCAGAGCTCCCAGGGACTAAACCACCCACCAAAGTGTTCACATGGAGTGACCCATGGCTCCAGCTACATATGTAGCAGAGGATGTCCTTTTCAGACATCAGTGAGAAGAGAGGCCATTGGTCCTGTGAAGGCCTGATGTTCCAGTGTAGGGGAACGCCAGGCCAGGAAAATGGGAATGGGTGGGTTAGTAGGGAGGGAAGGGATGGTATAGGGTTTTTTGGAGGAGAAACAAGGAAAAGGAATACCATTTGAAATGTAAATAAAGCAAATATCTAATAAAAAAGAAAATAGGCAAACAAACATTTAAAAGTCTGTGTGCAGCTGATATTTTTAATGAACATCTCAGTACAGTTTCCAAGATGAATTGCCCACCCAGAAAGGCTTTCCCACACCAGAGGTTGTCCCTAATGCATATTGTGACTTTCAGTTAACAGAAAATCAAAGTGAAGTACCTTTGCAAACCCCAGGCACCCACAGAGCAGCCTGACAGTGGGAGACTGGCTGGTTCAATATTGTTTTTCTCCTGGAAGTTGAAAGCGAAGGACTACACACTCTCACAATGGCACTCGCTGAGAACTATGCCTGCAATTACAAATATGTCCTGCTAAGAGATGACACGGCAAGCATGAAACATTTCAAATAGCACATTTGTTTCAAGGCAAGACGACTGGACAAATGATCTTCAAAACACGTGACTTCTAAATTCATAATTTTTCACTTCATCATTCCATAAATTAAAGTGACTCCAATGTTGTCTTTTTTTTTTTTTTTTTTTTTTTTTTTTTTTTTTTTTTAGTGTTTTTCAAGACAGTTTCTCTGTGTAGTTCGGGCTGTCCTGGAACTCACTTTATAGACCAGGCTGGCCTCGAACTCAGAAATCCGCCAGCCTCTGCCTCCCAAGTGTTGGGACTAAAGGCCTGCGCCACCACCGCCCGGCAATGTTGTCATTTTTAAAAGAACCGGAAGTTCCCTGGACACCCTGCTATGAGACTGTCTCCTCTGGGGCAAAAGTTACCAACAAAATAGTTTCCAGAAACAAGCTGCGGCTTTTACTGACCCTTCTACAAAGCTGATCAAGGTATTAGAACATCAAAACTTTTGAAATGTATTAACTTAGCAGACACTAGCTTCAACCAATCAAAAAGCTAAGCGTGTCAACGTCATCGTCCAGAGCCTATCCCAGAGCCCCCCGCCTTGATTTAACAACCTGCCCATTGCTTCTACCAACGTATTTAAAAAGAACCTTCACTTATGTTATTCTTTGAACGCTTTCTATAAAAACATCCTCAAACTGTTACTGCGTTGGAACATGGAATTTGAGGCGGCCTAAATGTATGCTCACAGGCCCTGGCCACACATATTTTGGCTCCAGAATAAACTTTCTCTATATATATTTTTATTTATTTAAATTTTTTCACATAATAAATTTAGACTATACTCTTTACCGTCCCCCAACTCTACCCAGCTTCTCACCACCACCTTACCCATCCAACTTTATATTCTTTCTCCCCCCCCAAAAAGGAAAAAACAAACAAAAATCAAAACAAAAAAGTGGAAGAAGAGAAAAATTAATAAGACAAAAATACCAAAGATGTGTGAGCATGTGCGCGCGCACACACACACACACACACACACACACACAAATTAAAAGGAAAATTGCTGAGTAGTGTTCCATTGTGTAAATATACCACATTTTCTGTATCCATTCCTCCATTGAGGGACATCTAGGTTCTTTCCAGCTTCTGACTATTATAAATAAGGCTGCTATGAACATTGTGGAACATGTGTCCTTATTGCATGCCGGGGAAAATCATTCCCAAAAAGAAGGAAGGAGAGGGTCCGGGTCCTGGAAAGGCTTGATGAAGCATCATAGGGGAATACCAGGACAGAGAAGTGGGAGGGGGTTGATTGGAGAATGACAGCAGGAAGAGGGCATATGGGACTTATGGGGAGGGGGGAACCGGGAAAGGGAAAATCATATGGAATGTAAACAAAGAATATAGAAAAATTTTTAAAAAGCAGAGCAGTAGTGGTACACGCCTTTAATCCCAGTACTTAGGAGGCAGAGGCAGGCGGATTTCTGAGTTCGAGGCTAGCCTGGTATACAGAGTGAGTTCCAGGACAGCCAGGGCTACACAGAGAAACCCTGTCTCAAAAAAAAAAAAAAAGAAAAGAAAAAGAAATAGAAAAAGAAAAAGAAAAGAAAAGAAAAGAAAAGAAAAGAGAAATAAAAATAAATTAAAAGGAAAAACCGCAGAGGTATAGCTTAAGAGGTAAAGCATTGTTTTTGTACAAGTGCTGTACCACATCCATGAGATACAATGCAGTTCCTGAGGCCACACCCACAAATCCAAGCCCTGAACTTATATTTCATAATCAATTCCCGTTCAAACAGACATAATAGAAAGGATCCTCTCAGTTCACAGGTCGACTTCCTGGAAGTTTCAGGAAAAAATGAGGGAGGCATGAGACTTCGGACTTATAAACGCACTTCTTCAACAGAAGTTCCTAAGGACGCATCATGAAAGATGGCCAAGCAATTCGAGCGGATCCAGAGATGCACTGGGTTCAAATAATCTTGCATAGTTCTACGAAAAACTAGCCGGGGAAAATCTATGCCGTTCTTATACACAAGATTCATCAACATGCTAGGTAAAGAAAAATATAATTAGACGCATTTCCTCGAGTGATTCGATTCTAATCTTCTGGTATTTGGGAGCAGTGGAGTCTGCCAGGGTTGAACTGGCTCTCCCACCTAGCAGCTGCCCTGTGGGGCCTTAGGCAACTCATTTAACTCTTTAATGCCCTTGTTTCTTCAGCTGTTCGCAGTGATAATGAGAATCACATCAGTCAATCGACATTAAGATGTGCCTTCGCCTCCATACACAGTACATGTAACAAAAACTATTACGATCGAACAAAAAATAGCTTTGATATTCTTAGAGCTGGAAAATGAGACCTGGTGACTACTTCTTCCCTTCATGGCTTAAATAAAGAAAAACAAAGCTAGTTATGGGATGGGACTGAAAAATCCCCAGGTCCCAAAGCGCATCCTGAAGTCGCTCAGTCACATCATAAATACCAAGCCCTGCTAGATGGCCAGAAAGGCTAGTCTCTCCGACAGCCTCTGCAGCAGCCTCTGAACCTTACTTTATCATAGTATTGCAGAAGAGTCTCATTCCAGGGAAATTGGGGTTCCTTCTGGGATGTTCTTAGTCTCATAGATGAAAGAATTTAAGAATAGACCAGACAGAAGCTCAAGACAGTTTTACTAGGATTCAAATGAAAAGCACCCCACCAGCCTCCCAAAGGAGAGCAGAGATGATAGAAAGTCCTGGTATCTGAATTACGAGCCCATAGGCCCACCCCGTGACTGCACACCATAGCAGAGCAAGAATACGAGTGCTTTAGAGGAGGAAATAAGTCACCTGAAAGTATCAGAGAAAAACAAGCATGAGTTCTGATCAACTTCAAAAGCAAGACATGGGAAAAGTAAGACAGGTAGTCAGTCATGGTGAGCGTCTTGGTTCACAGGACTATATGACATATGATGAGGGGGGTGTGTCTGGGAAATAAAAATAATTTTTTAAAGGAAAAAAATCATTGTACCTATGCCTTTGGAGTGGCTTACAGTAAGCCTGCCTTCCTAGGGTGATCCTTTGGCTAAAATGTTAGATCTCTATTCAGGCCAGACCAGAAGGAGAGTTCCTCAGTAGACTTTGATTACTCCTGTATCGTCCCCGCTCTTGAAGTGGCAGCCCAAAAGTCACCGAGGAACCAGATCGGGCATGTATGTGAGCCCCCCAAACACCTGTCACATCTCCAGCCTTTGGCAAGAACGAAGTTGCCAAGATACTCAAGGACATTCTGGCTTTTAGCCAAGGAAGAAACTGGTTATTGGGGGTGCGAAGGGTCATAGTTCACCTGAAGTGCACAGCTAATTTCTACTTCCTGCTCTTATCAGATGCTGTCAGGATACTGAAGGCACTAATTTGAGAACTGGAATGTCGGGACTCCCGGAAGAACTGGGCGCTAAAAGTCAAAAAAAAAAAAAAAAAAAAAAAAAAAAAGATTGTCTGGTGAGAGGAAGAAACTAGGAAGTTGAAGATCAACTTCATCCCTCACACCCCAAACAAACTGCCTGCTGTGCTATCTGAGAATTATTTCCTTAAGAAAGAATAGCTGAGTTAGCCTGGGTTGCTCAAGTTCCCTAAGGTCATTTCCCTGCAGTTCTTTGCATATGTCAAGTGGAAGGATTTAAGCTTTAGTTAGGAGCGGAGGGGCAGTGGCTGTGGCTTAAGGGGGCTTTGCTTGAGTAAATACTGATTTAGTATTCAGCACCGAGACCAGCCAAGAAAACATGCAGACACAACTCTAATTATAATATAGATGAAGACTTCCGAAATCCCCTCGTATATTTTTACATATGTTAAGTGGGAACATGGAAGGTTTTAAAAATGGGCATCCCACACCTCTATCTTGAAGAATGGCTCTGTGTCAAGTTTCCAGGAGTGATTATTTAACTTGCTGATAGCTAGCTACTTAACTGGCTATTAATATCAACCGCAAACTTATAAATTATCTCTATCGCAGAACTGTGGAACTTTAAAGAGTCTAGAGAGGCTGGGGCAAATGGGTAGCTACCTCAAGCAGGCGGACAAAATGTCCATTCTAGGCTCAAACAACCATTCCGGGAAGATCTCTAGACTCATGTAACCTGTGAACAGAGATTCTTGCTGTCAAAATCTCTTCCTTTGAGATTAAATTGTCTGTATGTTTGGGAGAGACAGGAAATACATTGTAATGTAATGGACAAGAGTCAAGATCTTTAAACGTGTAATACAGAACCACACCCTTCTGTACATGTCAAGTGGTAGATATTGAGTCTTCTGATTAAGAATCTCCCCAAGAGAGAGGAAAGCCCCCCCACCCACCCACCCACATCCAGGTCCCTGCTGACAGAGGGTGAGGACAGGGGAAAGAGGCTGAGACCCGCTAAGATCATTAGGGACCATGAGAAGCAGGCACTCCCAGAGCAGCTGGAAGGCAATTACCAAGGCTGAAAAGGATGAGAATTTGGAATATTGTTTACAGAAATCAAAGAAGAAACACCCCTGGCACGCAAGGCTTTTCAAATCAACATGTTTTGTTTCTCTTCTGAAACCACATCCCTCAGAACCTCAAGACCAGCACGCCAGACTCTATCCACAGACAGGTCCACGCAGCTGCACACAATGTGCAGACAAGGAAATTGGCTCCGCTTTTTCCCCTAGGAGGAAAAAAAAAAAAGCAAAAGAACTGAAATGCCCGCCAATAAGAAGCTAGTTAAAGTGTTATTTGTTCACTACAGCAAACTACTGGGCAATGAAGAGAGAGAGAGGGAGAGTAGCAATCCTGAGAGAACAAGCCCACGGCCACACGCTGTACCTTCCACAGCGAAGAAATGGCTCCCCTTTCAGACAGACCCAGGAGCCACCTGAGAACAGGGCTTACCACATTTCAGCTCTCAACCCCCCTTGGCCAAGCGCCTTGCTCAAAGGCAAGATTATTATGGGAGAACGTGGGGGGAGGGGTCCTTTGATACGATATGTGCTTTTCAAAGAGCATAAAGCACAACTGCTGAATATATAATTTTGTGCATACAGTATTTCAGAAAAAAAAATGCCCAAGAAACCGTTAATAAGGTTGCCTCCAGAGAAAAGAGGCTGCGTGAAAGAAAATTAGTTTTTACTGCATTCTTTTCTTTTTTTATGTTTTTGCTTTCTAATTTATTTGTTCAGAAACTGGGTCTCACATAGCCCAAGGTGGCCTCAAATACCATATGAAGTCCGAGGATGCTAGTGAGTTTCTGATCCTCTTACCTCTACCACACCCGGGTCTTCAGATTATAATTTAATCATGTGCATCTAACTCCCTCTATAGAAAAGTGGAGCATTTTTTTTTCTTTTGTTCTCAGCATGCTTGGAGCCTCTTGAGACAAAGGCTGTGGCTCCCGCTGCTAAGCAACCTGTCTTCTGACTCCCCCACACCTCCAAGCAGCAGACATGGGGTGTCCCGGACCTCTGCTGCCCTACACATTAGCTGTGTAAAGTGCATGCTTTTGAACTGGAGAGTGCTTTGCTGTTATATGTTTCTCGGGAAGAACGACGGCGGCCCTCCAAATTCTTTTCATTGGGTTCTCGTTGTAGCAGTACTCACTCATGATCCAAGCCAATCATGAGCTCTTCTTTGGCCAGCCATAGTGCGGAGATCACACAAGGCGACACCGTAGTGGCTAATAATTCTTGCGATGGTCAGTTCTAGGTGCCGTTTGCACTGTTTGGGGTGTTGTGTATCTGGGAGCAGGAAAGATCAATAAAAGCTATGGTGCCAAATCCCTAAGAACTTCAACTGCAACTGCACGTCCTCTCAGAACAGCACTGTGCTGACTCTATACGTGATCGAAACTCTAGTGGCAGTCTGGCACCAGACCAACTCTATAAGCACACTATATGCCCAGTGCCTACTTTACACACCAGTCCAGTAGACATTTCCACACTCTTCGAGTAGAGATTTGCTGCTCTAACTTATGTCTTAAAACACGGAGTTATCTGGAACATGAGGCTGAACTCATTACAATGGTAAGTAACAATCCATCTATTATCTGAATAATTAATAAATACTCACTGTATATCAGCTCACCTAGAACATCACAATAGCTTCAATACTATTTGCTGTAGTCGAGCCTCAAGGTAAAGAGCACTGAAATACATTGTGTGCCTTATGTTTGTTTTGCTTGATTTTTTTTTCTTGTTGTTTTTGGGTTTCTGTTGCTGCTACTGCTGTTTCGTTGGCTTCATAAGCAAGATCTCACTATGTAACCTTGGCTGGCCAGGAACTCCCAGAGATCTGCCTCTTTTGCCTCCCAAGTGCTTAGGTAAAAGGCTTGTTCTGCCAAGCTCAATCCTGGATTGTGATTTTTGATTAATTAGAATTAAAGTTTGGCAGTGTGTTGAAATTACACAAAAAGAAAGCCATCATTTCCAATCCTGCTTCAGGACCCCACTGGCACCACTGTAGCAGGTTCCCTTGGATATTTCCCCACACATATTAAGTAATTGAATTCATATGAAATACATGATTATCTGACCTTTCCCTCCTTGGCATTTAGCATAGGCACATTCCTAAAAAACAGCAAACTCTCCACAGGTGTCTCCATCTTATGGGTTGTTAATAACCCATTATGTTCATTCACATCTTAGAAAGCATTTGTTGAGAGCTGGTGAGGTATTAGGCATTATCTTTCATGCTGGGTTAACCTGGTGAACAGAATAGACCAGTTTCTGTCCTCATAATGTTTTTATACAGTGCCAAAGGTCTCAGGCTTGAATGAACTGAGGAAGAGAGTAGAGATAGAAAAACAGAGACAGAGTAGCCTATAAGCAATCATTTGAAGAAATTAGCTATAAAGCATCTGGAGGGAGAAAACAGGTCAACACTGAACCCTACTTTATTCAGATAACATTTGTTAATAATTTAGTAACTTTTAAAATAAAAGCTGCTCATGCTGTTTCTAAAATGGTTTTAAGGAATCTATTTTGATTTTCATATGGAAGTTACTATAACTTTATGGTTACTAAGAAGACAGGCCATAGTCATTGATTCCAAGTCTTGATGCCAGATTCTCCTTGAATTATCCTGTTATTACTCAGTAAATATCCATCCCACTTTAGGAGAGATATGACAGAGAATATCTTCAACTTTGTATATTAGCTGGCTTGCTTGTAAGAGGTGAGTATTGAGCTGGAGAGATGACTCATTGGTTAAGAGCACAGAGGTCCTGAGTTCAATTCTCAGCAACCACATAGTGGCTCACAACCATCTACAATGGGATCTGATGCCCTCTCCAGGTGTATCTGAAAAGAGCAGCAGGGTATTCATATACATAAAATAAATAAATCTTTTTTGAAAAGAGGTGGGTATTGTTCTTACGGGTGTTTGTATTAGAAGCATGGTATGATTCCTACACACACATTCTTCTTTAAAGAATCAGTCTGATTATGGTCTTGCTATATTTGTAAAAGATAACCATGCGCTCACCCATACCAACACACTCTCACACACCCCCTCGTGAATGAACTTAGGACAGGCCCTATCACAACAGCTATGACCTGTGAGCCCACACTGCCCAACCTGAAAGTCAGATTCCTCTCCTAACAACTAAACGGCCAGGGCAAATAACATTGAGGGTGGAGACTGGGGTAGGCTCAGAGAAACGTTATTCATGAAAAGCCTCAGTAAGCTGGAATCCCAAAAGGTATAAACTCTAAGCACAGTTAAGCTGCCAGAATCAAGAAGGGGCACAGTATCCGTCACAAAGTAGAAACATAAGACACATTGTTTACCAATCTAACTGGTGGTGGGACCTGAGAAAATGGAGCCTAAAACTACCGACTAAAGTCTCGTGCAACAGCCAACATTATTCTCTGCGTCAGACAGCTTATACTCTGGGGGCAAAGAAGAGTCACATAAGTGACATTCGTATGAGTTCAAGCTGTGTACAATCATAACAACACGCTGTATGTGGCAAAAACATGTTTTTCTACAGATACATAGAACAACAAAAACCAGTTGTAATGGACAATCTGAAGTAGACTCACCCCTATCCGCTACACCTAGCAGGAACATGAAACCCATTCCAAGAACAATTCCTTGCTTTTTAAGAAACTGAGGTCACAACGCTTGTTTTCTTGAAATTTTCTCACAAAGACTCTGAGTCCCCCTCTCAGGATTTCATTCTGGAACCATGTCCCAACACATATCTTCCAAGCAAACCCCTCACTAAGACAACTAAAATGTTCACTTAAATGATATTCTTTAACCCTGAAATGCTTCAAAAAAAAACCCAAGTATAACATAAATTTCTGCGTCTCCAAAATGTGATCAGAGTAGGGACCCTAGCTGAAAGCACACAACTAAGCAGGCTTTCACCCTAAAGTTTCTGTCACCCCAGAAGGCTGGAGGCTCCTGTGTGGAGACCTCACAGAGTTACAGGGCCTACTTAAGATGGGAATCCAGATAAGGACCCTTGCTCACACAGTGTTGAGACCCCAAAGGGTGGCACGTCTGCTATGCTGAGGAAAAGTAAACTGGCTCCAGTTCTGTAGAAGGAGGCAGCAGGGAATCCTCTGTCTGTAGGGCCTGGTGGGGACAGTCCTCACAGGGCCTGCAGCCTGAATGCTCCCGGTGAAATTTACAGGTTTCCCAGCACTGAATATGGCCTGTATGCTGAGGACAAGACTGGGGTAGAGGATTTGAATAGCATCCTCAGGGCCCTGAGCTTGGTCCCCAACAGTGTAATTCCTAGAGTGGCTGTGATCACTGTTCTGGCTTTAAAAAAAAAAAAAAAAAAAAAGTCACATGCTCTTTAAAAAAGAGTCACCTGACTCTACAGCCCTCATCCTTGAACAGTCATGAGATTTGTTTGTGCGCTTTTAAATAACACCTTCCCTTCCAGCATGTAACAAGGACACATGCTCCACTATGTCCATAGCAGCCATATTTATAACAGCCGGAAGCTGGAAACCGCCCAGATGTCCCTCAACAGAGGAATGGATACAGAAAATGTGGTACATTTACACAGTGGAATACGACTCAGCTATTAACAATGGCTTCATGAAATTCGCAGGCAAATGGATGAAACTTGAAAATATCATCCTGAGTGAGGTAACTTAGTCACAAAAGAACACACAATGTAAGTACTCACTGATAAGTGGATATTAGCCTCAAAGCTCAGAATATCTAAGATTCGATTCACAGACCATATGAAGCCCAAGAAGAAAGACCAAAATGTGGATGCTTTATTGCTTCTTAGAAGGGTGAGCAAAATACTCACAGGAGAGAAGATGGAGACAAAGTGTGGAGCAGAGACTGGAGGAAAGGCCACACAGAGACTGCCCCGCCTGGGGATCCATCTCATATACAACCACCAAACCCAGACACTGTTGTGGATGCCTCAAAGTGCTTGCTGACAGGAGCCTGATATGGCTGTCTCCTGAGAGGCTCTGCCAGAGCCTGACAAATGCAAAGGCAGATACTCGCAGCCAACCATTGGACTGCTCTCAGGGGTCCCTGATGGAGGAGTTGGAGAAGGGACTGAAGGAGCTGAGGGGCTTTGCAGCCCCATGGAGGGAGCAACAATGTCCACTGGCCAGAGACCCCGGAGCTCCCGGGGACTGGACCACCAGCTGAGGAATACACATGGAGGGACCCATAGCTCTGGCTGCATATGGAGCAGAGGGTGGCCTTGTTGGACATCAGAGAAAGGAGAGGCCCTTGGGCGTGAGGGTGTTCAATGCCCCGGTGAAGGGGAATGCCAGGGTGGGTGGGTGGGGAAGCACCCTCAGAGAGGTAGGGGGAGAGGGAGGGGATAGGGTGTTTCGGAAGGGGAGACCTGGAAAAGGGAAAACATTTGAAATGTAAAGAAAAACAAACAAACAAACAAACAAAAACAAACAACAACACCCCCCTCAAAAAAATCTTCCTTTATTTTATATTTAGAAGGGTTTTTTTTCTTTTCCTTCTTTAAAAACTCCCACTACTTTATTCTGCCTGTTGTTCTGGGCATCGGGCTGCAGCCCCACCCCTTCACCATCCCCACGGTCGAGGATCTGTGCATCTCTCTGCCTTTGAAGGATGGAGAGGATGAACAAGAGAAGCTCAGTATGGCCAAGTGGGACCTGACTGCAGAAGAAGCGTATTAGAGAATAAGAACGCTGGAATCTGAATTATGCTTAGCAAATCCAACTTGGCTGACCGTAAATGCCTGGGAATTAGAGACAGTGAAACCAGCGGAGCAGAGGAATGGCCGCCCAACTCCCCACAAACGTCGAACACACACACACACACACACACACACACACACACACATACACACACACACACACACAACACACACACACACACACACAAATAACTAGTCTTATCATTTTAGACACAGTGAGAAATAATTCACAGTTGAAAGTCTGGCCGATGCAGATAAATCTGTCACATAAAGGTGAAGGCAGCGACTGTTAGCCACTTTAAACAATGCGACATGGCACTGTCACAGAAGACAGAAGATGATGCGGTAACGCTGCTCTGCTCTTCCAGGATCGACGCCACCGTTTCCAATCCCCGGGGCCTATGGAGGAGGATAAAAATGGCTTCGGTTCTCCGGAGAGCGCGACTGCATGCTGGCCGGCTGCCAGGCGCTGCTAAGACTGTGTTTTCTTCACCATCTCTCACAGGCTGCGCCTTGTTATCCCGAGAAACAAACAAACCCAAGCGGCCTGGCTGTTGACCAGACCACAGTGGCTAGACATCGGGTGACAGGCAGGAGACTTTCCTCTACTGGCCATCACAAGTCCTCCCAGACAGAGACGATGGCTCGGACGCTGAAGTCTATGAGCCCTGAGCTGCCTTCTTTATTCTGTGAGAAGTGGTGTAAGACAGACGGGGAATTTTATCTGGAAACCCTGCTTTGTTCTGCGATGAACAAACTACTCTCTGCCAGAGGTTAAGATGAGAACGCAGCGACATTTGACAACAGATTGCCGTCAGGGCTGCTCTGCATCTTCCTCTCCTAGTCTGTAGAAGCATTTCCAGTCTTGGACTAGGTCACAACTGTACGGAGCAGTCGTTGTCAGCTGTGTGCAAAAAGCTGTGTGCTTTTGAAGCCCGCCCGCTGCGCGTGCGCAAGGCCTACGCGGGGTCACGGAAGCCTTGGTTGGAAGCACCGAGGTCAAACAGAGTCTTTCAGGGTTTCAACTGATTCCTCGGCAAAAGCCTGCTTGTTTTCCCACTTCAACTTGCTCCCTTTCAAACGTTTATTTTTAAGAAACATTGCTTGGCATTAACCATAGTAACTTCCGATTCTGGCAGTTGGCCCAAGAATTTATATCAGCAGGCACTTACTAAGCAGCTATACGTTAAAAGCATTATGCCTCACCACCCAGGCTAGAAGTCAGGCAACAGGTCAGGCCTAAAAAAATTGTCCAAATTTTACAAATTTCACCACAGATTGTATTTTTTTTGAATTCTGATTTACTTTAACGTTAGTCGTCCTATTTAATCTTCATCAAAAATATATTTACCATTCTGATTCGTTACTAAGAATCTCTTCTTACCAGGAAACAAAGTATAATCCTTCTATTATCAGCATCACCCTGATCAAGACCTATAGAGGACCATCCTTAGGAGAAACAACAGAGCAAAGAAAGCTGTCGGTACAGGGTGTTAAAGCCTACAGTCGGAAGACACCAGAGGATGGGAGAATCTGGATACGCGGAGCGTCCTAAGAACTTAGCCACGCATGTGTAACAACTCAAAACTAAACCAGCAAGTGCGAGCTTCGCTACTGATGCATTTTTAATACAGAAGAATGTACCATACAGCGAAGGGGGCTAAATCTTCAGAGTCCCCACAAGCACAGCCTCTCGCGAGGCTTTCTATTTATAGTTATTTCTCATGGACAGTTGTACTCCCAACTTCTCAGACTCAAGACAGTCTGTTAACTGTAATCCCCTGTAAAAATCAACAGGCAAATTATGTGCTTTCAACATTCAGCAGTGACACAGAATACTCACTACAATTCCGAAAGAGAGGGACTGATATATAGTGGAAATACTGGACCAAAGCTAAACCACAACCCAAAAGGGCAAACTCCAAATCAAAGCTCTATGAAATGTGACTACTTTAAATCTATATGACTTAAAGTCATTTTTTTCCACAAGTCAATATAGAAAAAGTGAAATATCTCATAGTATGAGATAATAAATGTTAAATGACAGAAACAAAAATAGAAACTGGGAATAAGCCGGGCGGTGGTGGCGCATGCCTTTAATCCCAGCACTTGGGAGGCAGAGGCAGGCGGATTTCTGAGTTCAAGGCCAGCCTGGTCTACAGAGTGAGTTCTGGGACAGCCAGGACTACACATAGAAACCCTGTCTCGAAAAAATCCAAAAAAAGAAAAAAGAAAAAAGAAACAGGGAACGAGGGAGGCAGGTAGGACTTGGATTGGGTCTCTATAATTAAAAAATTTAAAGTTTGATTCCATCTTTAATGCTGGATTGCTGACACTTTTGTTCTGTGTATTGGTTAGTTTTCTTCTGCTGTGGTTAAACACCATGACCAAAGTAACTTATAGAAGGAGGGGCTGGGGGAAGGCTTACTTTAATGAAAGTGAGTAGAGAGGTCAGAGTCCCTCACAGTGGGAAATATGGCGGCAGGCAGTAAGGCATGGTGCTGGAGCCATAGCTGAAAACGCATATTCCGATGCAAAGAGGAAGCATGGTGCTTCCTCTAGACATTCCATTCTACAAATGGCACTAGTCTTTTGAAACTTCAAAGCCCACCCCAGTGACACATGTCCTTCAACAAGGTTACACCTCCTAATCTTTTCCAAACAGTTCTACTGACTGGGGACCAATCATGAGCCTATGGGTCTATTTCTTATTAAACCACCATGCTCTACTCCCTGCCTTCCATAGAAACATTACTAATGTTACTAATGTTAACACAGTTCTCATCGTGGTGACAGCCAGTCATAACATTACTCGTATTACTACTTCATAACTGTAGTTTTGCTACTGTTATGAAACATAATGCAAATATTTTTTTTAAAATTGTTTGCCAAAGGAGTTGCAACATACACGTAGAGAACTGCTGCTCTAGAGAAACATAGCATATAGAATAAATTGACAGATAGATAGATAGATAGATAGATAGATAGATAGAGAAAGAGATAGATGATAGAAAGAAAAAGAAAGGAAGGAAGAAAGAGAGAGTGAGAGAGAGAGAAAGGAAGGAAGGAAGGAAGGAAGGAAGGAAGGAAGGAAGGAAGGAAGGGGAGTTATTGGAATAACTTGCATTTTGCAGTCCAGCTAAGCCAACAGTGGCTGAATATGAAAGCAGGAAGTTCAAGGGTTCAGTCCACAAGACTTAATGTCTCATCTGGTCCTTAGTATAAGCTAGAATCTCAAAGAAATAGACTCTAGTGCCAGGGAAGAAATAGATTTGATAGCAATGAGGTCCAGGGTCGGAGAGCATAGAGGAGCAAGAAGGCAAAGAGCAAAAGCTTCCTTTTTTCCATGTCCTTATATAGGATTTCAGCAGAAGGTAGAGCCCAGATTAAAGGTGGGGCTTCCTGCCTCAAGATCAGATCAAAAGTGTGTGTCTTCGTACTTCAAAAGATCCAGACTAGAAGTTGATTCACCGATTTTGGACTAAGCAAAAATAAAAAACAAAAAAGCAAAAACAAACAACACACAAAAAACAACAGCACCAACAACAAAACCTCTCACAGATGTGCCCTCCCTTTCTGCATTGTAGTTAAGATTCCAGATGTAGTCAATGTTGATAAAGAATAGGTCATCAAACCCTGTAAGATCAAAAGGCAAACTGCATTCTTCCAACATTCAGTGGCACAGAATATACATTACCACTGCAAACGGGAGGAAATGGGAGAGCGTAGACATGCACTGAAGCAAAGCTAAGAAGGAAAGCCAGCAAGGCCGACTTCAAATTGTGCAGTTACTAATAGTTTAGATGCCTCAGCCCTTGCAGCTTTGCTGGGTACAAGCTCCAGCGCTCCTCCGGGCTGATTCCAGTGCCTGTGTGGAGCTCCTCTTGGCATGTACTCATGGCTCTGGCACCTCTAAATCGGGATCTCCAATTCAATCTAGACTTCACGGTTAAAGCTCCGCACCGTAGCCTCTTGGGGACGCCATACAGGGAGACCCCTGTCAACTTTTTGGCCTCAATGGCTCTCCTTAACCATGAAGAAAGGATTCACAGCCCTTTTCTTGGGCTTCCTTCATGACTCTAAAGCCAGAAGCACACGGACAACATGTTAAGTTCAGCTGCTTGCTTGGGTGGGGCCTGACCCTTGGGATCACAGCTGCAGCAGCTGTCAGTGATTGGACTTCTGAGGAGACCGTTCTTTAGGTCTTTTCCTTTTACACATTTATAGGTTTATAGGCTTAGCTGGGTGGGGGCCTACTCCTAGGGCCCACCCCCTTTTATTCCAACTCAGACCTCTCCTTGATCTACTTAGCTCTTTTAGCAAAAGCCTTGGCTGCAACTTTAAATCTCCTGATGCTGTTTTTCTCTCAACTGTACTTTTAAAAAAAGCCACAGTTGTTCTTTTCATTGTAAATCTGAAGAAAGACATTTCTAAAAGCCACATATAACTGAGTCAATGTTAGACTGTCTTAAAAACTTCTCTGTCAAAAAAAAAAAAAAGTTCATTAATATTTCAATTTAGCCTTTGGAAAAATTCTTAGAAAAAAACAGTCCCATTCTTGGACAAATTATGGTCTCCAGCCTAGTTGCTAATGTTGTTCTTCTATGAAATGTCTTGAGTTAGTATTCCACAGTCCATGTTACTCTCAGAACTATCATCTTCCAAGATACTACTAGGATAGCCCATTAAGCTCTATTTATAGCATTCAATTCCTTTTCTAGTGAAAATTCCAGAAACTTCCATATTTTTCTAAATAACAATGTGGTCACATTCTCAGCAATGACCCACTTCATTATTACTTGCTATTTTATTACTATGAAGAGACACAATGACCAAGACAATTTATAAGAGAAAGCTTTTAATTGGGCTTAAGGTTTTAGAGGGTTGGTGTCTATGATGGCTTGGCAGTGGGAACAGCTAAGAACTTACATCTTGGTCTACAAGCAATGCAGAGAGAGTTCAAAGGGAATGATGTGAGTCTTTTGAAACCTCAAGCCCATCCCAGAGACATACCTCCTCCAACAAAGCCACACCTTTTTATCCTTCCCAAACAGTTCTACCACCTGGGGTCCAGTTTTTAAACAATGAGACTATGAAGGTCATTCTCATTCAGACCATCATATTTCCCATACCCTTTCTCACTGCACCTGGGCAAGTCAGTAGAAAACATATATGCTCTCTTCTTTGCTGCTGTGAATAAGTATCAAATTATACGGATAAGTCCCATCCTGAAACCAACCACATTCCTGAATCATAATGAAAGCTAAGCCAGAATGCTTTCCCTGCTCTCACAAAACATTTTGGGGTAAGTTTCGGAGCTCAGCATGATCTCCACATAAAACATGAAACCTTCAGTTTTCAAAATGAGTGCCTGACATCATCTGTTCCCATAGCCAAACCAACTTTGAATAGGTATTGGGTCCATTTACTCTATTTTTGTAACCAAGTCAGACATTGATATATTTAAACACAAAAGGGGGAAAAAAGACACTTCAGGAATGTAATTTTATGTAAAGTGCAAATTTGGGTTTGTAGAATACTATAATTAAGATGTCAAATCTGCATAGATGAGCCGCGGGGTAGTTACAAGATTGAAGTGACAGGTATGAAAAGTCAAACGTAAAAACCATGACTCTTTCACATATTTTTAAAAGTTATTTTAATTGGAAATAACAGAATTGAGAGGAATTTTAAGATGGTTCATCTAATTATAAGATGTAGAGTAGACTGAAAATATTGACCCTAACACATATTACTAGAGAAAGGAATAATAATGCAATAAGTAATTTAGGACAATTAGTAACTATAATGGGAGAGGAGTAGAGTACCAATTTATGTAACACACTAAAACTATATACTTAATATTTTACAAGCATTTTATATTTATACCAAGTACTGAAACTCCAGAGATAAATATAAACATTTATACTACAAAAAAAATCTATCCTTGTTTAGGGAATAACTTTATAAATATACAAATAAAAGAAATAATAAAGGGAAATACTAATAAAATTTGACAAATGAAAATATTAAACTTCCATTTGGCAAGATGGTAAAGCAATTGCCACCAAGCCTGAAGATCTGAATTCAATCCCTGGAATCCACACAGTAGAAGGGCAGAACCAAATCTTATAGGCTGTCTTCTGACAAGCATACTCTCACATGCTCATGTCCCTACACAAAAATAAATAAGTAAATGTGAAAACACCACTTAAGAATATTAAACTTGCATATATACCACAGTATTATAAAATCATAATGGCAAACTGCAAACTTGCAAACCCTTTGAGATAGTATGGCACACGTATGCACAGCCAGTTTGTGAGCTGCACTTGCTAGGTAAGTCCCACATTCCCTTTCCCATGTTTTCTCTGACTGCCGCCATCTACCCACCCACAGACCTAGTTCCAGACCCAGAAAGCAAACCTGCTTTGTTCATGAGCTGTCTTCACAGTGTAAATCACATCTTTCTTTCACCGCTCCTTCTGCCTGATGCCATCTCCACACCCAGAGGCCAAGCTCCAGACCCTTGGGCCTTGAACCTGTTTTGTTCAGAAAACACCTTTGCCTAATGAATCACTCCTCTCCTCTCCTCTCCTCTCCCCATTTCCCCCCACTCTCTGATATTTTGATACCTATAGACCTAGCTCCAGACTCTCAGTTCAGAAGAAATCTTTACCTGGTCCCATTAACAGCTCAAGCACCAGCTTCAGCAGACCTAGCTTCTGTCACTCACTGCAACAATCTAGGACAGGCCAGATTCTCATATCAGAAACACAGCCAAGGAAAAATGTCCACACACCCAGACCAAATCTCAAAAATACAAATAACATGGCTATCCAAGACAGCATGTCTTCCATTAAGCATGTAGGACCCACTAGTCCTACAGAAATGTTCTGTAAGGAGAATTCTCTAGATGAACCTGAAAACACAGAATTTGAAAGAACAAAAGTAAACTCTATCAAAAAAAAATTCAATGAAGTTTTTAAAAGACATGAACAACACTCCATTGACCTTAAAGAGGATTAAAAATAAAGAGATCTACTCTATAGAACTCAAGCTGAAATGAAAATGGAATTGAAAAATTCAATAACCAACTAAAACCCTCAACAGAAAGCCTTGCAAGTAGAACAGATCAAGTATAAGATAAAATATCAGGACCTGAAGAACATGCAGGAAATCAAAAGACTAAATCTTCTAATAGGCACATATAAAAGTGAAGAACCCCCAAGTCAGTGGCAGAGCACAGACTGGATCTAAGCAGAAAAATCCCAAAACTAAGAAAACGCATACTTATACAGAACAAGAAAGACACAGACCCCGAATTAGACAAGACACAAACTCCCCGGGGCATATCATATCTAAAACTAAATATACAGAAATGTGTCTTCAAAAGCTAAACACAAGTCACAATAGAGAGAAAAAACATCATAAAATCATCTGATTTCTCAATGGAAATTTTGAAACCCAGAAGAGGTTGGGGCATCCTCTAAGTTCTAAAGGATCACAACTTCCAGACTAGACTATTGAATCTAGCAAAGTTAACTGCTGTAGTGGAAGGAGAAAGAGAATTTTCCTATACTAGAAGTAGCCCAAACAAATTCATGCCAATTAAAAGAACCTGAATAATATAAGAAGCAAACTGAAGAGGTGAATCAGCACAGCCAATGGGCTATAGAAAGAAAACAAAGGAAGTATAAATTAATAATAAAAAGACATAACTAAAAACACAAACAGAAAAAAAAGACTGCATTCAACACAAAACTCTATAACTTTAAATATAAATGCCCTCAACTCTCCTATCAAGAGACATATCATAGTTGAATGGATTAAAAAAATCCATTTTTCTACTTTCTAAAAGAAATATATTAGCTTTAAAGATATGTACCCCTAAAGGGAAAAAAATGCGAAAAGCATTCCAAACAACTGGTATCAGCGAAAAGCAGACATTGTCATCCTAAAATATGACAAAATAGATTTCAAACTAAAACTAATTAGAAACGACAAGGAAAGAGAACTCATTATATTCAAGGAGCCAATTAATCAAGAGAATTATAATGCTAAGCATATATGTATCAAACTTTGGTGCACTCAATTTTATTAAAAAGTATACTAATTTATTTAAAGACACAATATTTATTAAATATTAGTAAAATAATAGTAAGTGATTTAAACACCCTATTTTCTCCAATAGATATGTTATCTGAACAAAGGCTAAAGAGAAACTCAGAAATAAATGGAATCTTACATAAAATGGAACTAACATCTACAGAACAGTCTAATTAAACAACAATGAGTATAATATGTACTATATCACATATGTATATTATACAGTAACCCATGACTGCTTTTCTAAAATAGGTCACGTGCTATTTTAGACACAAAGTGTCTTCTTAGGGCAGTAGGCAGTGCATCAGTCTCATAATCTAAAGGTCCAGACTCGAGGGTACAGGATTGTTTCCCACCCCTCCCCCACCTGGGGTCAGGAGCTGTGACCAGCCAGGCTTTGCAGGGAACAAGTCCAACATCTACAAGTCAAATAGAGAGCCCTGGGTTGCAGCTTCTGGGACTTATTTACAGGCGGACCCCCGCACTCCCTGCAGCCTCCGCCATCTTCCCAGCTGTTTCGAACCAGCCTGCGGAACCAGGTACCCGAGATATCTCGAGTTTAAGACCTTTGGGGACTCAGGCCTTGAGCAGGAGCTGCACACAGAGCAGTGGTTTGGGGAGGCCCAGCCAAGCCTGGGTTCTGTGCCCTGAAGGCAGACCCCGGACTCCCTGCAGCCTCCGCCATCTTCCCAGCTGCTTTGAACCAGCAGGCGGAACCAGGTACCCAAGATATCCCGAGTTTAAGACCTCTGGGGACTCCGGACACCAGACAGCAATCCCTGAGCAGGAGCCATGCAGAGTAACTGTACAGCAGGGGGAACCAAGTACTCAAAGGACAAGCAGGCTGAGAAAGAAGTTAGGGAAATAACACCCTTCACAATAGCCACAAACAATATAAAGTATCTTGGCATGACTTTAACCAAACAAGTGAAAGATCTGTATGACAGGAATTTCAAGTCCTTGAGGAAAGAAATCAAAGAAGACCTCAGGAGATGGAAAAATATTCCATGTTCTTGGATTGGCAGGATCAATATAGTAAAAATGGTCATCTTGCCAAAAGCAATCTACAGATTCAATGCAATCCCCATCAAAATCCCAAATCAATTCTTCATAGATCTAGAAAGAGCAATTCTCAAATTCATCTAGAGTAACAAAAAACCCAGGATAGCTAAAATTATTCTCAACGATAAAAGGACTTCTGGGGGAATCAATATCCCTGATCTCGAGCAGTACTACAGAGCAATTTTGCTAAAAACTGCATGGTATTGGTACAGCGACAGGCAAGTAGATCAATGGAATAGAATTGAAGACCCAGAAATGAACCCACAGACTTATGGTCACTTGATCTTTGATAAAGAAGCTACAACCATCCAGTGGAAAAAAGATAGCCTTTTCAACAAATGGTGCTGGTTCAACTGGAGGTCAACATGCAGAAGAATGCTAATTGATCCACTCTTATCTTCTTGTACTAAGATCAACTCCAAGTGGATCAAGAACCTCCACATAAAACCAGACACACTGACACTAATAGAAAAGAAATTGGGGAAGACCCTGGAGGACATGGGCACAGGGGGAATGTTCCTGAACAGAACACCAATAGCTTATGCTCTAAGATCAAGAATTGACAAATGGGACCTCATAAAATTACAAAGTTTCTGTAAGGTAAAGGACACTGTCCAAAGGACAAAACAGCAACCAACAAATTGGGAAAAGGTCTTCACCAACCCCACATCTGACAGAGGGCTAATATCCAATATATACAAAGAACTCAAGAAGTTAGACCCCAAAGAACCAAATAACCCTATCAAAAAATGGGGTACAGAGCTAAACAAATAATTGTCACCAGAAGAAATTTGGATGACTGAGAAGCATCTTAAGAGATGTTCAACATCATTAGTCATCAAGGAAATGTAAATCAAAACAACCCTGAGATTCCACCTCCCACCAGTCAGAATGGCTAAGATTAAAAACTCAAGGGACAACAGGTGCTGGAGAGGATGTGGAGAAAAAGGAACACTCCTACAGTGTTGGTGGGATTGCAAGATAGTACAACCACTCTGGAAATCAGTCTGGCGGTTCCTCAGAAAATTGGGCATGACACTTCCAGAGGACCCTGTCATACCACTCCTGGGCATATACCCAGTGGAATCCCCTGCATACAATAAAGACACATGCTCCACTATGTTCATAGCAGCCTTACTGATAATAGCCAGAAGTTGGAAGGAGCCCAAATGTCCCTCAAAGGAGGAATGGATACAGAAAATGTGGTATATTTATACAATGGAATACTACTCAGCAACTAAAAATAATGAATTCATGCAATTTGTAGGCAAATGGTTGGATCTGGAAAATATCATCCTAAGTGAGTTAACCCATTCACAAAAGAATACACATGAATTGCAATCACTGATAAGTGGATATTAATGAGCCCAAAAGCTCTGAATACTCAAGGCAGAATTAGCAAATCAAAAGATTCCCAAGAAGAAGGAAGGAAAGGACCCTGGTCCTGAAAAGACTGGATCCAGTTTTGTAGGAGAGTATCAGAACAGAGAAATGGGGGGGGGGGGATTGGGGAACGGGCGGAGGGAAGAGGACTTATGGGACATATGGTGAGGGGGAACTGGGAAAGGGGAAAGCCTTTGGAATGTAAACAAAAAATATAGAAAATAAAAAAAAGAAATTGAAAAAATATAAAGGTCCTATTTTAGACACAAAACAAACCTTAGAAAATTCAGAAATTTTTAAATAAGTCTATAAGATAAAACTTAAAATTGACAACAATTTTTTAGTAAGTTCATAAACTAAAGCAGACTAAGTAACTCATTACTTAATGATGAGTATGCTGAAAAAGAAATCAGGAAATAAAAAAATACTCCTGGAACTAAATAACAAAACACAATACAAAAAAACTTCTAAGCTACACTAAAAGCAGTCAAACTATCTAGCGGCTAGAGAGATAATTTAGGGGTTAAGAGGTCTCAGGTTCAATTCCCAGTGCCTCCATGACAGCTCACAACAGTCTGTTTCTGTTCCAGGGAACCCTATTTTGCTCCACAGAATGGTACATGTATGTGGAGCAAATAAGCTTGCAGAACCAAACACACACACACACACACACACACACACACACACACACACACACATTTATAAAAATAAAAGATAGATACGTAACTAAAAACGTGAAAACTTTTTTTAAATAGATGAAAAACAAGCAGTTCTAAAAGGGAAGTGTGTAGCCCTAAGTGCCTACATTTTTTAAATCACACACACACAAAAAAAAACCCACAAGTAAATGACTTAATTATGCAACGCAAAAATGGCAAAAACAAAAATAAACCAAACCCAAATGCAGTAGGTGGCTGTCTCCGTCAGTGTTCAGACCTTGGAAAGAAATCAGGAGTCATAGATGCAAGCATCAACAACAGAATACAAGAGATAGAAGAAAGAATCTCAAGTGCTGAAGATACCATAGAAAACATTGACTCAACAGTCAAAGAAAATGCAAAATTCAAAAAGTTTATAATCGAAAACATCCAGGAAATCCAGGACACGATGAGAAGACCAAACCTAATGATTATAGGCACAGAAGAGAGCAAAGATTTCCAACTTAAAGAGCCAGTAAATATCTTCGACAAAATTATAGAAGAAAACTTCCCTAACTCTTCACTGTTGCTGTGAAGAGACAACATGACCAAGGAAACTAGTATAAAGAAAACATTTAACTGGGGTCTTTCTTACAGTTTCAGCGGTTTGGTTCATCGTCACCACAGCAGTGAGCATGACAACAGCACCCAAGAGCTTCATCATGATCCATAGACTGAAGGAGAGTCTCTGGGCTTGGTGTGGGCTTATGAAACCTCAAAGCCCAACCCCAGTGACACACTTCCTCAAACAAGACCTTAGCTCATAATCCTTCTAATCCTTTCCAATAGTGCCATTCCCTGGTGTGACTAAGCATACAAAGGTATGAGTCTATGAGGGCCTTGTAATTTAAACCACCACAATGGCAAGAAATAGTAAAAATCAGAGCAAAATTAATGGCATAGAAACAAAAAAATGGTGTAAAGAGAAAATGAATGTAAGAACTCTTTCTGAAGAAAACAGCAAACTCCACAGAACCTTGGCCTAACTCACCAAAAGAAATAAAAGTGAAATCCAACTTAACAGAATCAAGAAAGAACATGGAACTTACCACACACACACACACACACACACATACACACACACACACACACACACACACACACAATCAGAATATTATAAAGGAATGCTTTAAAATCCTGTATTTCATTAATTAAGAAAATCTAAAAGAAATGGATAAATTTCTTCATTTATCGAAACTACCAAAGTTAAATCCACAATATAAACAAATCCATAAGAACTGAGGAGACCGAAACAGTGATAAAAATCCTTCCAAGTTTTAAAAAAAAGGAAGAAAAAAAGCCTACACTCAGATGTAGTCACCACAGAACTCTACCAGACTTTCAAAGATTTACAACAAATACCGTTTAAATTATTCAAAATGTAAAAACAAAAGAATCATTCCCAAGCTCATTCAGTATTATTTAGTTTAAAAAAAATTTAGAAAGGCAGGAAGATAAAAAGGAATTGGAAGAGATAAAGATGGAAGGATGGAAAGAACTACATCCTAATATCCATAATGGACATAAATGCAAAAATCCATATGATCAAGGGAGCAGCTGGGAAGTCTTCCCGCTGGCACTTGCACCAGAGAGACAGGCGGTTCCACAGCCTTTTGTGCAAGGCCCTCTAGGAGACAGGGATCTCCCAGCAGTGCTTTCACTTCTGAGCAAGGAGGCGAGATCTCCACCTTCTCTCTGGAGGGGAAGAGCAAGGAACCAGGGGGCTCCACAGCCTTCTGTGCACAGACCCTGCCAGAAGAGAGTTGGTCTCCCAGGAGTATAGACACAGGCTTGCAGGCCCACAGGAGGGACAAGCTCCAGTCAGAGACAGCAAGACCAAGTAATACCAGAGATAACCAGATGGCAAAAGGCAAACTCAAGAACCCTATCAACAGAAACCAAGGCTACTTGGCAACACCAGAACCCAGTTCTCCCACTACAGCAAGTTCCAGATACCCCAACACACTGGGAAAGCAAGAGTTGGATTTAAAATCATATCTCATGATGCTGATAGAGGACTTCAAAAAAGACTTAAATAACTCCCTTAAAGAAATACGAGAGAACATGGGTCAACAGACAGACACCCTTAAAGAGGAAACACAAAAATCCCTTAAAGAATTATAAGAAAACATAAACAAGTGAAGGAACTGAACAAAACCATCCAGGATCTGAAAGTGGAAGTAGAAACAATGAAGAAATCACAAAGGAAGACAACTCTGGATATAGAAAACCTTGGAAAGAAATCAGGAGTCATAGATGCAAGCATCAACAACAGAATACAAGAGATAGAAGAAAGAATCTCAAGTGCTGAATATACCATAGTAAACATTGACTCAACAGTCAAAGAAAATGCAAAATTCAAAAAGCTTATAATCGAAAACATCCAGGAAATCCAGGACACGATGAGAAGACCAAACCTAATGATTATAGGCACAGAAGAGAGCAAAGATTTCCAACTTAAAGGGCCAGTAAATATCTTCGACAAAATTATAGAAGAAAACTTCCCTAATCTAAAGAAAGAGATGCTTATGAACATTCGAGAAGCCTACAGAACTCCAAACAGACTGGACCAGAACAGAAAGTCCTCCCAGCACATAATAATTAAAACACCAAATGTACTAAACAAAGAAAGAATATTAAAAGCAGTAAGAGGAAAATGGCAAGTAACTTATAAAGGCAGACCTATCAGAATTACACCAGACTTCTCACCAGAGACAATGAAAGCTAGAAAATCCTGGGCAGATCTCACACAGACCCTAAGAGAACACAAATGCCAGTCAAGACTACTATACCCAGCAAAAGTCTCTATCACCATAGATGGAGAAAGCAAGATATTCATGATAAAATCAAATTTATACAATATCTTCCCACAAATCCAGCCCTACAAAGGATAATAGATGGAAAACACCAACACAAGGAGGGAAACTACACCCTAGAGAAAGCAAGAAAGTAATCTTCTTCCAACAAACCCAAAAGAAGATACCCACAAAAACATAAAAATAACATCAAAAATAACAGGAAGCAATAATCACTATTCCTTAATATCTCTTAACATCAATGGACTCAATTCCCCAATAAAAAGACATAGACTAACAGAAATATTTTTCATGTAAATCTTCAATTTTATCAGAAAATGTTTGTAATTCCTCTTTCAATTAATTTAGTAATGTTTTTTATGTCTACCATTTTATCGGCATTATTTCTCATGATAATCTTCAATTTTAACATGTTTTTCTGTATATTTCTTCTATTTTATCAGAAATGTTTTCCATGTAAATCTCTGATTTTATCACAAAATGTTTTTAATTCCACCTTCAATTAATTTAGAAAGGTTTTATCTGTATAATTTTCTATGAAATAGTCAATTTTAATGTTTTTTTTATATTTCTTGAATTTATCAGAAATATCTTCCATGTAAATCTTCAACTTTATCAGAAAATGTTTATAATTCCACTTTCAATCAACATAGGACTACTTTTATACCTACCATTATTATATCTATATAAAATTTTCCATGATAATCTTCAATTTTAACATGATTTTCTACATTTTTCTACAATTCTATCAGAAATATTTTCCATGTAAATCTTCAATTCTAGGCCCTAACATATCAGTCATCAATCAAGAAAATGCAATACAAGTCAATCTACTGACTGTATTTTTTAAATTGTGGTTCCCTCTTTCCAAATTACTCTAGCTTGTGCCAAATTGACATAACTTGAACCAGCATAATACCTCAAAATAACAAAGGCAATGTTGGTGGTTTGAGTAAGGACAGTTTCCATAGACTTATGTATTTGAATGCTCAGTCATCAGGGACTGGTACTATTTAGTGTCATTTTTAGAAGAATTGGGAGGTGTGGCCTTGTTGGAGGAAGTATGTCACTGGGAGTGGGCTTTGAGGCTTAAAAGCCCATGTTAAGCTAAGTGCCTTTCTCTCTGCTTGGAGATGAGGATGTAGCTCTCAGCTACCTCTCTAGCACCATGCCTTCCATGCCAACCATGATGCTCCCCAACATAATAATGATGGACGAGGTCTCTGAAACTATAAACAAGCCCCAATCATTTCTCTTGTAAGAGTTGCCATGGTTATGGTGTCTCTTCAGAGTAATAATATAGTGACAAAGACAAAGGTATATAGAAGAAACCAATAACCAACATAGCTTGAATGAAAAAAAAACTTGAAGCCATTCCATTAAAATCTATCCAAAAACAGATATGCAAACTAATAGAATAAACAGAAGCCTGGAGCATGAGGACATGCAACTACAGCCATCTAATATTTAACAATATGCAAAAAACATCATGCACTGGAGAAAACATAGGCTCTTCAACAAATGGTTTTGGAAAAACTGGATGTCCCCATGAAGAAAAGTAAAATTAGACCTGCATCTATCACCCCATATAAAAGTTAACACCAAGTAGATCAAGTGCCTTAATTTGAAACTTGAAATGTTAAAACCACTAAAAGAAAACATAATACAGTACCCTACAAAATACAGGCCTGAAAAAGGAATTTCTATATAGGAGTCCATTAGCTTTAGAATTAAGGCCAAAAACTGATCAGTGGGATTTCAGAAAACTAAAACATTTATGCACAACTGAGGAAATAATCAAGTGGGTGAACAGGAAACAGAGTGAGAGAGTCTTTGCCAGGTGTCCATCTGGCAGAAGATTAATATCCAGAATATACAACGAGCCTAAAAACAAATGACCTAATTAAAATATGAGCTGTGGATCTTAACAGAAGGTATGAAAGTGGCTAAGAAGTACCTCAAAACAGCTCCATCTTCCTTAGCAACTGGGGACATGAAAATTAAAACAACTTTGAGATTTCATCTCACTCCAATCAGAACAGCCATGATCAACAAAACAACTGGCAATGGATGCTAGAGAGGGTGTGAGAGGAAGAGAACCCCCATTCACCCTTGCTGGTAAGCAAACTACCAGAGCCATCATGGAAATCAATAAGAACTCTCAAAAAGGTTAAAACAAATCTACCATACGATCGAGATATACCACTCCTTGGCATATCCCCAAAGGACTTGACATTTTATTGCACAGATACTTGGTTATCCACTGCAAAGTAGTCAGCTTTTTAAAGTTATCATTGTTGTGATAAAATCCCATGAGCAGAAGCAACTTGGGGAAGAAATAGCTTATTTGGCTTATATTTCCACATGCTGTTCATGACTAAAGGAACTCATGACAGGAACTTAAGCAGGACAGGAACCTGGAAGCAGGGGCTGATACAGAGGTCATGGAGATGCTGCTTACTGGCTTGCTCCCCGTGGATTGATTGTTCTGCCTGCTTTCCTATAGAACCCAGGACTACCAGCCCAGGAATGACCCCACTTATAATGGGTTGGGCCCTCTCCATCATCAGCCCTGAAATCATATACACACAACAATAACAGACTCATTGGGTTGCGTTTATATATTTATACATGATAATAAGAAGAAAGAAAAGAAAAAGGGGCCAACAATTTGAGAGGACGTGAAGGGGAGGGGAAATGGAAGGAGTTAGAGGAAAGAAAGCTGGGAAGTGGTATATTTATATTTTAATTTAAAGTATATTTCTAAAGGTGCATAACTATAATCTTGTAACAAAAAGAATGTTAAAATTGATCAAAAATAAGCAAAGGATATAAGCAAGCTACAAATAGAAAAATGTCTTCATATAATGAACAAGTGAGAATTGTCCACACTGCTACTAAATAATTGCAAGCAAATTAAAGTCAAAGGCCCTCTGTATGCATGATCATATATACATTATAAGATAATAAAATGAAAGATAATAACTCTCACTGTGGGACAGACTGGAATGTCAGCGGCATTCTCACACAGCTCTTGAGAGAAAAGAATTGTTTTAATTTATTTACTAGTATGTGGTGTGAGTGTGCATGCCACAATACATGTGTCCAGAGAACAGTTTAGTGAACTTAATGTTCTCTTTCCACCTTTATGTGCATTTTGAAGATTGAACTCAGCTCATCAGGCCTGTGCTGCAAGCATTTTTATCATCTGATCCCATTTCTCCAGCCCGGTAAAAAAAAAAAACTTCAAAAATAAAAATACCTTTCATGCAAGTGTTTTAGTGACACACACAAAAAATCCAATATTAAGGCCAGTTAGTTTGCTAATTTATCACTTACATTCTAGAAATCAGGTTGAAGAAACAACAAAACAAGTCAAATGAAACAAATACTTGAACCACTGAGTAATACGTTCAAATAACTAATAAAATATGTGTATATCCACATGCATGTATGGATGTGTGAATGCATGTGTGTGAAAATGCATGTGGAAGCCAGAGATTAATATTGAGGTCTTCCCTATTCGTGCTCAGCATGTTTTGAGAGACTGGGTGTCCTGGTTAGGGTTGCTATGGCTGTGTAGAAACACTATGATCAAAACAACTTGGAGAAGAAAGGGTTTATTTCAGCTTACACTTCCAGGTAACAGTCCATTGCTGAGGGAAGTCAGAGCTCCAACAGGACAGGAATCTAGAGGCAGGGGGTAATTCAGAGTTCATGGAGGGGTGCTTACAGGCTTGCTCCTCATGGCTTGTTTCACCTACTTTCTTACACAACCTAGGACCAGCAGATCAAAGATGGCAGTACTCACAATGGATTGGACCCTCCTGACATCAATCACTAATTAAGAAAATGCACTAGTCTTACAGAGGCATTTTTTCAATTTGAGGTTCCCTCCTTTCAGCTAACTCTAGCTCGTGTTGAGCTGACATAGAACTAGCCAGCATGCAAGGTCTCTTGCTGAATTTGAGAGTCATCAGGTGGGTGGCAATGGGTTGGCCAGCAAATCCCAAGGATCCTCCTGTCTCTGCTTTCCCAGCACTGGTATTACAGGAATACAACTCTGCACCTAGCTTGTCTATGGGTGCTGGGAACCTGAACTAAGGCTGTCCTGTTTGCACAGCAGGCACTTTACTGATTCAGCCCTCTCCCCAGTCTACAGTAAACATTTTAAAGGTCTGCATCCCTAGAATGTCCATGGTGAATGACTCATAGGGAACTAACTAGACAAAACCAGTGTTCCAAACAATGGGGAAATATTAAATCATGTTGAATCACTTCCAGGTTCAACATGGATAGTAAGTCCCCCTTGCTTTATATTAGCCAAGAATAAAAATCTGAAACATAAATTCTGTCTTTCATAAAACTAGAAGATATTTGTGTCAACTCCATTGTACTTTCTAACAGATTCCCATGAACTAGGTAACTCGCAACAGGAACATAATCTTTCACAATTCTGGATCTCAGCAGTCCAAAGGCAAGGTGTTAGCAGGTCTCTTGAAGATTCAGGGGGAGAATCCATTCTCCCAGCACCTGTAGCTTCAGCAGGCCCTTGATTTGCGAGTTCATCACTCTAATCTCTGCCCACATGATCCCCTTGCCTTCTTTTCTATGTGTCTCTCACATAAGGATACTTGTGCTGACATTCAGAGTCACCCAAATAATCAGGATAATCTTCTAACTCAAAATCCCTGATTTAATCATGCCTGCAAAGACTTCTTTTTCCAAATATGATACAGTCACATATTCCAGAAATACAACATGGATATCTTGGGAGTGGGGTGCACATTTTTCTACCTACCTCAACAACTGTTATCATTCTCATTTCATGGAGACTGAAAACAGACAGGGGTATGATAAATGCTATCAGAAAAATCAAAGCGGATTATCAAACAAAATAACGGTGCTAAATATGGCAACAAACAACTGTAATAGCAATATCAACTGGTAACAATTAAGCACTGGCTTCTCTGCAGAACTTTAAAAGAAACTCAGAAAATGAATATCCAAGATGCCTTGGGCACCAGGTTGTGCTGAAGATGGAGATTCATTGAAAAATATGTTTAAAGAACAGGTAAGGGCATTCCTAAACCAAGTTCTTACTCCTATCCTGTGTGATGAAATAGCCACCCTTCCCTCTCTCTGTAGTATCTAGACATAAGAAACAAAGCAGAGAGAAAGAGATAGAGAGGTAGCTTCATGCTGACGGGGGGTGGGGGGAGATGAGGCAAGTAAATTCTACATCACTGGACACTGGAGTATTTCTGCTACCAAATCCAAAGTGTTGTCCACCAGGGGAGGGGAGCATCCTTCTCCAAACACCATGCCCATAAAGAGCTCTAACAAGCTCTAGGCTCAATTGTTAACATCAGCCAGTACCACATATGTACACAAAGCTCCCAATGAGCCTTTTAGTTTCAGTTCTTAACTACAAATAGAAAGACAAGTTTTGCCAGAAACTTGGAGGAAAGCTTCCAACATAAGTACCAAATAAACACCTAGTACAAATGTGAGGCACATAGGAAACTGAGACATCAAAAGCAGGGGGAAAACATTGCAGAAACTGAGAGAAAACCAACTGGAGAGTTGGAAAACAAGTTACACAGACAAGAGGGCTAACGACAGTAATAACAAAGTAAAGGAACTGATCTGAGGAAAGGGTTCACCAATGTATAGCTTCAGATAAACAGTAGAGAAGTTAAAAGACTTTATTTTTATGAAAATTCAGCGTTATCTGAGAATTCCTTCTAGATCCTCCTCCATGTCACTCTCCCAACACAAAAAAAGCTGGACAAAAAAATAATTAGGTGTACCAAAGCTCTCTGTCTTAGTTAGGGTTTTACTGCTATGAACAGACACCATGACCAAGCCAATACTTATAAATGACAACATTTAATTGGGACTGACTCACAGGTCCAGAGGTTCAGTCCCTTATCATCAAAGCAGGAAACACAGCAGCATCCAGGCAGGCATGGCGCTGGAGGAGGTGGGAGTCCTACGTTTTCATTCAAAAGAAGCCAGGATCAGACTGTTTCCAGGTGGCTAAGGGGAGGATCTCAAAGCCCACCTTCACAGTGACACACTTCCTCCAACAAGGCCACACCTACCCCAACAAGGTCACACCTCCTAATACTGCCACTCCCTGCGCCAAGCACACTTAAACCACCACACTCTTATTCCTGTGTTCCTTACTATCTCAATCCCTACTGTAACTCACTATCTTATATTAATGTGACATATTTGTTATAATCCATTAAAGAATGAAGAATTTTGTCATCAATATTAGACACACTAAAAGATGTGCTCATCCGTGGATTTGGTTAAATCTATAATGATATGTATATATTTTGGTTATATAAATTAGTTATAGTTATATACATAGACATAAATGATATATAGATATGTATATCATAATACTTTATGAAATAGTTTCACTGTCTGAATATCCTCCTTACCATTTCTCCTCTGCAAACTCCTTATAGTCATCAAACACTGACTATGCCAATGTGTCATGCAGTAAGAATAATGCAGTCTTTCCAAACTATACTCATCAAACACTGACTATGCCAACGTGTCATGCAGTAAGAATAATGCAGTCTTTCCAAACTCACTTTCTTCCCTTGGCATATGCGTCTGCTCTCATTTTTCACCTCTGTATTTTGCTAATACATTCCATTGTGTGGGTGTTCCATGGACTATTTACCCACTCACCTATTAGAAAACAATTGCTTCCAAGTTTGGGCAATTATAATGCAAGCTGCTGTAAACATTTATATGAAGGTTTTTCGCAACTTCAGCTTTGAACTCTCATTTGCGTAAGAGCTAAGAAGCGGGATTGGGTTATGCACTAAGACTATGTTTAATTTTATAAGAAACTAAACATACACCCTCTAAAGAAAGTGTGTTTGGCATTCTATCAGCAATGGATGAGCACTCCTGTTGATCCATTTCCTTGCTGGCATTTGATGGCATCTGTGATTTGGACTTTACAGGATATCACATATGTGCAGCGATTGTTATTCCTTGTGACACATCATGTTGGGCATTATGTACTTACCTGGTGTATGTATGTCTTCTTTCATTAGCTCTCTTACATTATGACAGTTTGCCTGTTTCTAAATTGAGTTGTTTGCTTTCTTGAAGTTCCTATTTAGGATAAATTATTTTATAAGATACATATTTGTAAATATTACCTCTCAGATCGTGATTTATTATCTCATTATTTTAAAAATAAAATCCTAGCTCAGAATACCCAAGAAACAATTCACATATCAAATGATGCCGAAGAAGAAGGAAGGAGAGGCCCCTGGTCCTGGAAAGGCTCAGTGCAGCAGTGTAGGGGAATACCAGAACAGGGAAGTGGGAAGGGGTAGATTGGGGAACAGGAGGAGGGAAGAGGGCTTATGGGACTTTCAGGGAGGGGGAATCCAGAAAGGGGAAATCATTTGAAATGTAAATAAAAATATATCGAATAAAAAATAAAATAAAAATAAAATCCTTTCTTGTTGGGGAAGAGGGGATATGAAGGGAGGAACTGAGAGGAGAGGAGGGAGGGAAAACTGTGGTTTGGGTTGTCAAATAGATAAAATAAAAATGTACAATCAAATAACTAAAAGCCTTTTAAGATAGACACATGTAAAACGTACATATAAACAGGAACTCGTGCAATGTTCAATACGTGCACCCGTTGAATAACATGTAAACATATTTATCTTCTCAATGATTTATCATTTCTTTGTGGCAAAAATGTCTAAATCTTTTCTTCTAGCTCTGTGAAATGCACCATATATACTTGCTGTCTGCAGTCACCATTCTCCTGACAGTAAAGACATTTGGGTAGGCAGCATTTAGGAATTTGTCTCCCTTGCACCTTTTCTTAGGAAGATACTAAAAGATGCAAGTACAGATACACGCACACAAAAAAGAGAGAGAACACAAAACCTAGGAAACAAGGCCCACTGTAAAAAATGCACAAGAGAAATTCCAGGGTGGAGAGAAAAGGAAGGTGGAGGGACAACCAGCAGGAGCTAGCCTGGGGAAATGCCACACCCTCTGTGAGTGAAGGGTAAAGACTAGGGCACAGAAAGAAAAAGGTGCTTTCCTTTTGTTATTGGTTAGGCTTTTAATATGTTTATGTTTCAAAAAGGAGATTCTATCTTATTTACAGAAAAGAAACATAAACACATGATACAAATATTAGAGGTACAATCATTTCTGTGTTTGTAGAAAAGTTTTTATGATTGCTTTCCAAAGATAATCAAATCCTTTATGTAAAATCCTGCTTAATGTGCATTTAGTCAATACACAAGACTTCCTAAATAATCTCTGAATTATGTTTTAAACTAGATTTAATATAAACACCACAAAAATGATTGCTGTGTAAATATATTGTCTAGGGAACAATGATAAGAAAAGAGTTTGGTCACTATAGACACAATTTAATTTTTTTTAACTTGGTTGTAACTGCAGGTATGGAGTCAATGAATATTGAAAGCAGGCTGCCTTGTAATGTGCCCAAAGAAAACTGACAATAAAAGTCTAGAGATACTTGTTCTAGGAGTAGAATGGAGGTTAGAGAGCTCAGAAAGAATTCTACAGAACAAAATAGAAATGACAAATTATATGGCAGGTTTGGCCATGTGAAACCAACATTAAAAAGCCATTTTATAAAGCTTTTCAAATGGAGAAGACTTATGATATGTCAAAAAAAAGTGAATCAAGTGAAAATAAACAACTTTAATATCCAAAATACCTAAAATATACCCAGAAAACAGAGAAATGTAGCCACACTATAATGCTGAGGTCAGAATTAAACAATAATGACAAAGAAACTAACAAATGGGTATCTAAATAAAAATTAAAATATAATTATGGTACCAGCAAGATGGTTAAGTAGGTAAAAAGAAGGAATAATAAGCTGTTAAATCTGGCTCTCACTCTGTCAGCCTGTGTTTCCCACTGCACAGCACCCACCCATTTAATACTTCTGAGCATACCCAAGTGTAGGGTGTTGCATGAAAATAGTCTGCACTGTTAGGAAGTGTGACCTTCTTAGCTGTGGCTTTGCTAAAGAAAGTGTGTCACTGGGAGTGGGCTTTGAGGTCTCAGATGTTCAAGTCAGGCCCACTGTTTCAATCTCTTCCTGCTGTCTGCTGATCCAGATGTAGAACTCTCAGCTACCTACTAGCACTATGTCTGCCTGCCTACTGCCATGCTTCCCACCATGATGATAACAGAACTAAGCCTCTGAACAGTAAGCCAGCCCCAATTAAATGTTTTCCTTTGTAAGAGTTGCTGTAGTCGGAAGCTCAAGAAGAAGGAGGACTTAAGTGAGGGTGCTTTGGTTCCTCTGAGAAAGGGAACAAAATACTCACAGGAGCAATAAAGGAGACAAAGTGTGGAGCAGAGACTGAAGTAAAGACCACCCAGAGACTGCCCTACCTGGGGATTCATCCTATAAATAGTCACCAAATCCTGACACTACTATGGACAACAAGAAGTGTATACCAAAAGAAGCATGCCATGGTTGTCTCCAAAGGGGCCCTGCCAGAGCCTTACAAATACAGAGGAAGATGCTAGCAGCCAACCATTGGTCTAGGCATGGGGTCCCCAATTGAGGAGCTGGAGGATGGTCTGGAGGAGCTGAAGGGTTTATAGCCCCATGGGAAGAACCACCCAGACACCCCAGGACTCCCAGGGACTAAACTATTAATCAATGGGGTACACATGGTTCCAGCCAAAAATATGGCAGAGGAATTCCTTGTTGGGCATCAGTGGGAGGAGTGGTCCTTGGCCAGGTGAAGGCTCAATAGATGCCCCAACAAAGAGAAATAGAGGGGGGAAGGTGGCAGTGGGTCAGGTGGAGGGGCATATACTTGGAGGCAGGGGGTGGGAGGAGGGGTTGGGGATTTTCAGGGAGGAGGAGAACCTGAAAAAATTTTACCATTTGAAATGTAAATTAAGATTATAGTCAATAAAAAAAGAGTTGTTATAGTCACGGTGTATACATACCATATGTACTATCTATGCCTGCCCAGCTCTGAGTAAAGACACAGAGACTTATATTTATTAATATAGCTTTGGGCCTAGCTTACTCCTGTAACTTAATCAGCCCATTTATACTAATCTAAGTTCTGCCACATGGCTTGTTAATTACCTCTCCTTCAGTACCAGGATGTTTCTTCCTCCATGTCTGGCTGGTTAGCAAATTCTCCCATACCTGACTCTTTCCCAAGTTCCTGTTTCTACTGGAAGTCCCACCTAGTCTCTCCTCCTTTGCTATAGGCCTCCATATTTTTATTAATCCAATCAGGATGTAAAAGAGGGAGTGTTTACAAAATATGATGAAGCCATATGAATAATAATACCAAAGTCCAGTCTTCATTCAACTCTCTGCAGGCACAGAAATCAGTATTTGAATAATACAAAGACAAAGACAGCATCTTCATTAGGGTTTTACTGTTATGAACAGGCACCATGACCAAAGCACCTCTTATAAGGACAATTAATTGGGATTGGCTTGCAAGTTCAGAGGTTCAGTCCAATATCATCAAGGCAGGAACATTATAGTGCCCAGGCAGACATGGTGCAGGCAGAGCTAAGAGTTCTACATCTTCATCTGAAAACTGCTAGAAGACTAGCTTCTAGGGAGCTCGAACAAGGGTCTTAAAGTCCATGCCCACAGTGACACACCTACTCCAACAAGACCACACCTCTTAATAGTGTCACTCCCTAGGGAAAGCATATATAAGCCATCACACACAGTACATAAAAAGATCACCTTAACAATGGGGTCTCTTCATAGCAATAGAAATACTAAGATGGAAGTTGGTAGCAGGGACTGAGGTCTGCTGTGATAAGCAAGACCATGTGTTTGGTTTGAGAAATGTAGAATATGTTGGGACTTTGGGTTAGAAAACCAGTTGAATCCTTTAAATGGAGTTTAGTGGGTCATACTAGTGCAAGCATGGAAGTCAGTGGTGCTGAGAGTGGTTTGAATTGTGGACACCTGTCTCAAGGGGCTTAGATGAGAATATTAACCTGTAGCCTAGAGATCATTCTTGTGGTATCTTGGTGAACAATGTAGCTGCTTTCTGACCTTGTCTAAAAAAAAATCTTCCTGAGGTCAGACTGAAGAGTTATAGACTCTCAGCTTTAGCAGAGGACATTTCCAAACAACCCATTACAAACTGTGCTTTGTGGATATTAGTCGCCAGCCTTATGCAGATCCATAATGAAAAGGAACAAGCTGAGCAAAGGAAAATCCAGTGCAAACTGTTGGAGGATAAAAGAAACCCCGGAAGTGTGAGGAGACTAAAGAAAAGCCTGGGGCTAAGTGGAGTAACAGACACTATGACCTCAGAGCAAGGTTCCATCCAGCTAGGCTTCCAACTTGTGAAAAGGAATTAAAGAAAAGCTTAGGGCCCATTTGTCAATTCTTGATCTTAGAGCATAAGCTATTGGTGTTCTGTTCAGGAACATTCCCCCTGTGCCCATGTCCTCAAGGGTCTTCCCCAGTTTCTTTTCTATTAGTTTCAGTGTGTCTGGTTTTATGTGGAGGTCCTTGATCCACTTGGAGTTGATCTTAGTGCAAAGAGATAAGAGTGGGTCAATTCGCATTCTTCTGCATGTTGACCTCCAGTTGAACCAGCACCATTTCTTGAAAAGGCTATCTTTTTTCCACTGGATGGTTGTAGCTCCTTTATCAAAGATCAAGTGACCATATCTCTGTGGGTTCATTTCTGGGTCTTCAATTCTATTCCATTGATCTACTTGCCTGCGGCTGTACCAATACCATGCAGTTTTTAACACAATTGCTCTGTAGTACTGCTTGAGGTCAGGGATATTGATTTTCCCAGAAGTCCTTTTATTGTTGAGAATAGTTTTAGCTACCCTAGGTTTTTTGTTACTCCAAATGAATTTGAGAATTGCTTGTTCTAGATCTATGAAGAATTGATTTGGGATTTTGATGGGGATTGCAATGAATCTGTAGATTGCTCTTGGCAAGATGGGCATTTTTACTATATTGATCCTGCCAATCCAAGAGCATGAAATATTTTTCCATCTTCTGAGGTCTTCTTTGATTTCTTTCTTCAAGGACTTGAAGTTCCTGTCATAAAGATCTTTCACTTATTTGGTTAGAGTCACGCCAAGATAGTTTATATTGTTTATATTGTTTGTAGGGTGTTATTTCCCTAACTTCTTTCTCAGCCTGCTTGTCCTTTGAGTACAGGAAGGCTACTGATTTGCTTGAGTTGATTTTATAGCTAGCCACTTTGCTGAAGTTGTTTATCAGCTGTAGAAGTTCTCTGGTGGAGTTTTTTGGGTCAGTTACATATACTATCATATCATCTGCAAATAGTGATAGTTTGACTTCTTCCTTTCCAATTTGTATCCCTTTGACTTCCTTATGTTATCTAATTGCTCTCGCTAGAACTTCAAGTACTATATTGAAAAGATATGGAGAGAGAGGGCAGCTTTGTCTAGTCCCTGATTTTAGTGGAATTGCTTCAAGTTTCTCTCCATTTATTTTGATGTTGGCTACTGGTTTGCTGTATATTGATTTTACTATATTTAGGTATGGGCCTTGAATTCCTGTTCTTTCCAGGACTTTTAGCATGAAAGGATGCTGAATTTTGTCAAATGCTTTTTCAGCATCTAATGAGATGACCATGTGGTTTTTTTCTTTTAGTTTGTTTATGTAGTGGATTACATTGATGGATTTCCTTATATTGAACCATCCCTGCATCCCTAGGATGAAGCCTACTTGATCATGGTGAATGATCGTTTTGATGTGCTCTTGGATTCGGTTGGCAAGAATTTTGTTTAGTATTTTTGCATCGATATTCATAAGGGAAATTGGCCTGTAGTTCTCTTTCTTTGTTGGATCTTTGTGTGGTTTTGGTATCATCGTAACTGTGGCTTCATAGAATGAGTTGGGCAGTGTTCCTTCTGTTTCTATTTTGTGGAATAAAGTTTCTGTAAGGCAAAAGACACTGTCAGAAGGACAAAATGGCAACCAACAAATTGGGAAAAGATCGTCACCAACCCCACATGCGACAGAGGGCTAATATCCAATATATACAAAGAACTCAAGAAGTTAGACCCCAAAGAACCAAATAACCCTATTAAAATGGGGTAAAGAGCTAAATAAAGAATTTTCACAAGAAATTTGGATGGCTGAGAAGCACCTTAAGAGATGTTCAACATTATTAGTCATCAAGGAAATACAAATCAAAACAACCCTGAGATTCCACCTCACACCAGTCAGAATGGCTAAGATTAAAAACTCAAGAGACAACAAATGCTGGCGAGGATGTGGAGAAAGAGGAACACTCCTCCATTGTTGGTGGGATTGCAAAATGGTACAACTGCTCTGGAAATCAGTCTGGCGGTTCCTCAGAAAATTGGGCATGACACTTCCAGAGGACCCTGTCATACCACTCCTGGGCATACACCCAGAGGATTCCCATGCATGCAATAAAGACACATGTTCCACTATGGTCATAGCAGCCTTATTTATAATAGCCAGAAGCTGTAAAGAACCCAGATGTCCCTCAATGGAGGAATGGATACAGAAAATGTGGTATATTTATACAATGGAATACTACTCAGCAATTAAAAATAATGAATTCATGCAATTTGTAGGCAAATGGTTGGATCTGGAAAATAGCATCCTAAGTGAGTTAACCCAATCACAAAAGAATACACATGAAATGCAATCACTGATAAGTGGATATTAATGAGACCAGAAGCTCTGAATACTCAAGGCACAATTAGCAAGTCAAAAGAGTCCCAAGAAGAAGGAAGGAGTGGACCCTGGTCGGGAAAAGACTAAATCCAGTTTTGTAGGAGAGTACCAGAACAGAGAAATGGTGGGGGGGTGATTGGGGAATGGGCAGGGGGGCTGGGGGGAAGGAAGACTTATGGGACATATGGTGAGGAGGGGACCAGGGAAAGGGGAAAGCCTTTGGAATGTAAACAAAGAATAAAGAAAAGAAAAGAAAAGAAAAGAAAAGGAAAGGAAAGGAAAGGAAAGGAAAGGAAAGGAAAGGAAAGGAAAGGAAAGGAAAGGAAAGGAAAGGAAAAAAAAGAAAAGGAAAGAAAAGGAAAGAAAAGGAAAGAAAAAGAAAAGCTTAGGGCCAGGTGTGGTGCTAGTTCATGCCTTTGATCCTAGCACTCAGGAGTCAGAGGCAGGTGAATCTCTGAGTTCAAGGCCAGCTTCATCTACAGAGAAAGGACAGCCACACCTAAGAAGTAAGGAAACATCAAAAACAGAAAGCATATGAAAATGTATTTGAACCAAGGGGTCATACATATTCCAGCTTTAGCAAGTGGAAGAACATGGCAGCTTTGGCCACATTGCTCTGGCTTTAGAATCAAGGATACAAAAAGGGGTTGTGAACTCTCCCCCCACAACTAAGGAAAGCTATTGAAGCTGGGCATAAGTCAGGGGTGTCCCTGCATGGTGGCCTATAGAGGCCACAGTGTGGAGCTGTAAAGGTGAAACCTGGATTGCCTTGGAGAGCCTGAAATGCTGGGGATATCAGAATGTGGGAAACCTGCCAAAGAAAGCTGCTCACAGGGAGTAGAAACAGCCCAAGAGAAAGAAGTATGCTGCAGTCAACAAAACTGAAAGGCGCTGGAGATAAGAAGAGTGTTTTGACATCAGACATGGAGATGCAGTTTGGAGTTTGACGAGTTGGTTTTCCAGCTTGCTTTGGTCCAGTATTTCCTCACAATGCTCCCTTTCCAGGCCTTTGGAACAGGAATGTATATCCTGTGCCATTATATGTTGAAGGTATATGATCTGCCTTTTCATTTTGATTTCACAGGGAATTACAGTTAAACGGTTGCATGAGATTCAGAAGAGACTTTGAACAATGCTGCTACTGTGATTGACTATGGGGACTTTTGAAGTTGGACTAAATGCAGTTTTCATTATGATATGGCTGCAAACCTATGAGAGCCAGAGAGTGGGATATGGTGATTTGGATGAAAATACCCCTTCTAAGCCCATGGGGAGTGGCTTCTCTGGAATGTACCTAGGAATAATCATGTCTGAACTAAGGGAAGTTGCCGTTTCCATTAGGTAAAACTTCCCCTTCGGCCCCTCCCAGACCCCAGTAGAAGCCTTAGAAACGTGGGGAGTGCTGGACTGTAGGCTCTGCAGTTGTCAGTCCTTCACGTCTCTCTTTGCCATACCCCAATCCCAAAATACAGAGGCTATGGAAGCAGTTCTGCCATGGTCTTAGCATCTTAAACCATGTGATGGTAAACATAATTCTCTCAGGTTTTCTTTACTAAAATTCTCTCTCCCTTCCCCTTCCTCCTCTGCAGGAAACTGAGCCAAAGGAAAGCATACCATGTAAAAGCTATTTGATGGAACTCTCTCATTCCGCAGAGGCTTAAGGTTGAGCCAGACTTGCTTGCCAGCCTGACTCCCTCCGGTTTAGTTCCAGGTTCTTTCTTAGAGACTCCTTGGTAAAGCAGAAACTTAGGGGTTCTTAGGAAAGCTCTTAGGATGGTGTTTTGCTGGAGCAGGGCATGAAGGAATGTTTAGCTGAAGCAGACAACGGTTAAAACAAGCGCATGAAAGGACATGTGGTGAAGGATTCTTTGCTAACAACACACATGTATTGGTCCACCTTACATTGCATGGTTGAGCGGCATTTGTCAGGACTCCAAAGAAACTTCCGGCGGTATGCTGCAGTTTCTTGCCGCTTCCTTGGACTCCAGCTGATTGACAGAGTGATGTCAGCTTAGACAGATGCATGTGCTGAGGCAAGACCCAGGGAGGACACGAGATGTTTGGAGGGCATAAATAGGACTTGAAGGACAGTGCAAGGCTGAGCTAGGCTCGTTTATAGCGCTAGCTGTACAGTGCTTGTGGGTCTCAAGTCTTCGCTGGTCTTCACTTTGTTGAGAGAGGCACAGCTGCTCCTGGTGTCTTTCCTGGTCCTTCCTGCTGACTCGTGCAGAGGCTGAGGCCTGGCTGTCTCTGCTAGGTAGTACCACCTCTGCTGACTCCTGTTTGCTTTCCCTACTCTACTGCACTGAACAGCTGGTGTGTCTGTGAAGTATTTGTGAGTAGATCAAGCTGCCACTGCTAACCTGTGAGCTGAATTGCCAAATTCCAGAGGAACCATTTCTAAACAGGTCCACTTCCCCCATACCCTTTCTTTTCCACTACCTCTGGTGGGTGATGGGCTAGAAGGGAGGTTAAAGTGCTTAAGAATTATCATTAAAAATAAGGCTTGAAAAAAATCAAAGTTATACCTTGGTATAACAGTAAAGAATTTAGCTGACCCCCCTACATACCTGTGAAAATGCACAGTCAAGTCTAACTTCCAGAAGGGAACATAGAAAGGTGATGTCTACCTGCATCTCATAACTCGGTAGTACTGGGAAGTTGAATAAATTGCTCCAAGTCCCCCATCTAGATATGTGGCAGTTTGGTTCCAGGGCAGGTTTGTCATCTAAGGCCTGATTGAGTGTCCATTTCTCAGTGGGAGAATCCACCTCCCATGCAGGTGCCACCCTCGACACAAAAACTCTAATACTGCCAGTCCTTCTTCTGCATGCTCCCAACAGCACTTTGGAGAAGGGGCAGCATGTGCTTCTGTAGTGGGTAAGCATTTCAGCTTCTCCCTGTAAACGCAAGACCTCATCTAGTGAGTGTTTGCTACAGTGTCCATGGATTGATGTGCTTTTGAAAAGGCTTCATGGAATGTCTATAGTAGGAGGTACTGATACTAGCATACTGGGGCCTGTGGGCATCATCTATACTGGTGGATGATGATATAGGAGACAAGGCCCACAGAATGCCCTGGACTATAAAATGTTGTGCTAAACCTTGTAACCTGGGAGAATTTACTAAGACAAATTGTTTATACATGGACAGGTTTACTCATGTCTTTCAACATATAGAATCAGCCTAACCAGAATGGCCAATAGATTTCAGTGAAGTGTTCCCCTGAAGGTTTTGATATCTATCATAGATACATTTTGTAATGTTAAATGTAGGCTAGTAACCCTCCAATGTCCAAAGCCGGGTAATAAAAGAAAATCACAATAGTGATAAAATCTGATTACAATAATTTTGTTCTGCAAAGAATCCCTCCAGCCAACTGCTTAACAGCAATCAGAAAAGGATGGATATGACTTGCTTGGTTATCTCTCAATTCAGGCAAAAAGGCTGGGACAGACTCCGGAGCCCCGTAATGAAGACCTCTATGTGTGCTTCTGTTCCCGGGTGGTTGCACAGTAATGTCATGGATACTGTACTCACCTATGGAAGAAACCCTCACAAGGAAGGGTTAGTCCAATGGTGCAAGTGTTCTTAAAGTTGCAGTTTTCTCTCTCCTAGCCAGAGCCTCTGGAACTGAAAGGCGCAGAGGTAGCAGACGGTGTAATCCATCCGCACTTCATCTGGAAACAGCATCATTTCTTTGAGCTCTCTGGAGACTAAGACTTGAAAAAAAGGCCCAAGATGCCTGTCAGAGCCGACAGTGCCTGTCATATTTAATACATGGGATGAAATATAAGACTCTGGGCTCCATTAGCAGCAGGCTTCCTTTTCACCCCAGGAAGGTAGCTCGACATAACACATCTTACTTGGTCTTTCTTATGTTTTTAATACAAATGGCCTTCCGTTCCCCACACCACAGCCCCAGGCACCTAGAAGTCACATCATCAGATTTTATAGCCAGATAGAGCAGTACTGAGAAGGCTGCCTATGTATGTGGTTGAGGTTTTTTAAAAGAAAAAAATAATAATAGTAAAGCTATAGCCTGATAAAAAGAAGAAGTTTGCTCTCTAGTGGCTGACTTATAAAAGACTCTGGAATCCACACAATGAGCACACGATGAGCTACATGAGAAATAAGAGGGAATTTAACAGTGTTATCTGGGTTAAAAGGTCTGAATAATTCTTTTGGTTTTGTTGGCTTTTAGATTTTTTTCCTACACTGAAACACAATGTCACACCAAGTGTTTTGTGACTGTTTTCCCTTATTAAACTGCTTCTTACCATTAAGTTCTTCTAGTTCTAAAGTTTAAGGGTAGCAATTAGGTTTCTGCTGTTTTTATTAGCATGTTGTACTTTTCAAAAGCTCTATGGACTGGTTTAACACCATATAATTAATGTTTATTATAGACACATTGCCCAATAATATAACATCATTAGCTCCTTTTAAACCATTTTTACATGTTTTCAGAAAGATTTAGCATAATTAATATGATGCTAATTAATATCATTTCATTACTCCTCTTTCTATAACAGCTCAGTTTATAATATTTTACAATAGGAAATTACGAAACAAGGAAAAGACTGTCCTTTATGCCTCACTGAGAAACCATCCACCTCCCTTTGTGTTTTGCTTTTCTGTTCATTCTCCCAGGTTCTGCCTCTTCCTACCCAAGTCCACGCTACTTCCCACACCCCTCTTCTGTAGTGCTTATCAGACCATGGGCAACCAGGCGTCATCCCCAAGATTCTAAGCTTTGAGACCTATTAAAAGTAAGGGGGATGCAAGGAAGATTTCACCTATACAGTAGCAAATACCTTAAAGAATTATTAGATTCATAATTAAATTTTTTGAGACAGGGTCTTTGTACATAGCCCTGGCTGTCCTGAAACTCCATGTAGACCAAACTAACCTTAAACTCTCAGAGATCCATCACAAGTGCTAGGATTAAAGCTGTGTGCCAGTACACCTGGCTTAATTATTTGCTCTCATTTTACCTAGGCAAGGAGAACCAGGAAACATAAAAATGTCTAAGCTCTTCAAGAGATCCAACCTCAGAGAAAGCAACATACAAGAAAATCTAAAGATTGAGCATGGAGTTATCATTGGGGTAAGGGCATTGTAAGGGGTTGTTAGCACAGAGAATTACTTATTTATGAAAATTACCCTAGGCTCTAACATGCCCAGGATCATAGGATCAGAGATGAGGAGGACACAGCATCTTTCTCTGATAGAGGACTTTAAGAAGGACATAAATAACTCACTTAAAGGAATTCAGGAGAACACAGGTAAACAGCTAGAAGTCCTTAAAGAGGGAACACAAAAATCCCTTAAAGAATTACAGGAAAACATGACCAAACAGGTGAAGGAATTGAAGAAAACCATCTAGGATCTAAAAATGAAAATAGAAACAATAAAGAAATCAAAAAGAGGGACAACTCTGTAGTTAGAAAACCTAGGAAAGAGATCAGGAATCATAGATGCAAGCATCACCAACAGAATACAAGAGTTAGAAGAGAGAATCTCAGGTGCAGAAGATACCATAGAAAACATTGACACAACAGTCAAAGAAAACACAAAAATCAAAAAGCTCCTAACCCAAAACAACCAGGAAATCCAGGATACAATGAAAAGGCCAAACCTAAGGATCATATATATATGTATGTATGTATGTATGTATGTATGTGTATATATATATATATATATATATATATATATATATATATACATATGTGTGTGTGTGTGTGTGTGTGTGTGACTGAAGATTTCCAGCTTAAAGGGCCAGTAAACATCTTCAACAAAATTATAGAAGAAAACTTCCCTAACCTAAAGAAAGAGATGCCCGCCGGGCAGTGATGGTGCACACCTGTAATCCCAGCACTTGGGAGGCAGAGGCAGGCGGATTTCTGAGTTCGAGGCCAGCCTGGTCTACAGAGTGAGTTCCAGGACATCCAGGGCTACATAGAGAAACCCTCTCAAAAAAAAAAAAAAAGAGAGAGAGAGAGAGAGAGAGAGAGAGAGAGAGAGAGAGAGAGATACCCGTGAGCATATAAGAAGCCTACAGAATTCCAAATAGACTGGACCAAAAAAGAAATTCCTCCCGTCACATAAGAATCAAAACATCAAATGCACTAAACAAAGAAAGAATATTAAAAGCAGTAAGGGAAAAAGGTCAAGTAACATATAAAAGCAGACCTATCAGAATTACACCAGACTTCTCACCAGAGACTATGAAACCTAGAAGATCCTGGGCAGATGTCATACAGACCCTAACAGAACACAAATGCCAGCCCAGGCTACTATGCCCAGAAAACTCTCAAATACCATAGACAGAGAAAACAAGTTATTCCATGACAAACCAAATTAAAACAATATCTTTCCACAAATCCAGCCCTACAAAGGATAATAGATGGAAAACACCAACACAAGGAGGGAAACTACACCCTAGAAAAAGCAAGAAAGTAATCTTTCAACAAACCCACATGAACATAATTCCACCTCTAACAACAAAAATAGCAGGAAGTAATAATCACTTTTCCTTAATATTTTTAATACAAAAATTAATATTACCAACATGTCATGATTGATTGAAATTCAAAAATATGAGGAATTAGAAATTCATTGGCTGTCACCCAGTGGTCTCTCTAATTTGGTAATTGGTAATTGTACAAATGTCCAATATTGTACAATACATATACACTTTCTGCTTGTTTGTATGTGACAGTGTCCTGCTGTATACCCCATAATGGTTTGAAATCATGCTTCTCCTATCTCTATTATTAGGATTGTTTATTTGATGTTTTTACACTATGGTTTTCAGAACAGCTTACATATTTCAAAATTATTTATACAGCCAAAAGAAGCATAGACAATTAATTTGGGTTGTAAGAGAATGTCATCGAATGAATCTGAATGTCTTTCTTGATATTTATAATTATTATATTAATTTTCAAGAAGATGACCTTATGTTACTTTTTTTCTGAGATGAATGCTTTTCAAAATCATCATAATCAATGAACCAGAATCTTACCCTCACCTAATGTCTATGCCTCCCTCCAAGCAGAGCCATTGTTCATTGAAACAGTTGATGAATGACTTCATGGATAGACCATCTTAATATACACACCATTTCTAAAATGAATGTAAACTTTTCCCTGTGGGCTGAGAATGATGACAATCACTCAAGTCAAATAGCTTTGACCATAGCAGGAAATCTATATCCAAATAATTGTGCCTACAATTTACTCCTTGGTGCAGCAGAACTGTCAACTCTTACCTTAGCTACTACGGAGGTAAAATCGTTTGGTGATGTGAGGGACATTGAAGTATTGGGTCTGTACCACAGTATAAGAGCCAAGATTTTAAGCACTACTAAAAACAAAACAAACAAACAAACAAACAAACAAAAAGACTTTATCTTTTTATGTTCATTTAATAACATGTCCATCATTTTTATGATTGGTATAAAAATATACATTGTGTTGAATATAATAAAAAATAGTATTTAAAATTACCAAAACATGTAACACAGTATTAAGCCTCTGATGGAGTTACACACCACAACTGATGAAACTGTTTTGACAACACTTTAAGGTACCATCACATCAGCTTACTGCAGTCAGGAAACAGAAAATAAAGCAAGGGAAATGATGCCACAGGGACTTCTTAGCTACATGCTAATTGTACAAACTCCTACAGGACAGAGGAATTTGTTTCCTAAATGTACAGATAGACAAATTAATGGGTGTATGGTGGGGAAGGAAGAAAGGAGGGAGTGAGGGACAGATGCAAGAAAGATATAAGAAGAATTTATACATCAAAAATTACCATAAGAGGTATTTCAAATAATTACACTTTTAAGGGTCTTTAGAACCATCCCAAAATATTTGTACACAAAATGGCATGGTATCTTGGAAGAAGGAAAGTGGATACAGAGAAGCAAAATTCACCATGAATCACAACTGTTAGAGATGGGTGACAGAAAATGATATTTCTTGGATGATTTTTGTTTGTTGTTTTTTTTTTCTTTTGTTTTGTTCCATTTTTTTTTGAGATGGTGTTTCATTGTTGCTATGTATTATTATTATTGGCTGGCCTGGAACTCACTTTGTAGACCAGGCTCGTCTGAACTCTTAAGAGTTCTTGCCTTTGTCTCCCACACGCTTGAATTTAAGGTGTACATCACCACGCATGGCAATATAGTATTTTTAAAACTGCTACTATCTTAATGTATGTATGTTAATTTTTAAAACCTTTTAAAACTAGTCTTAAGACACTTTCAAGTTCAGTTTTATGGTAAACAAAAATGGTGAGGAACACTGTATACTGATATGTATTCAAGTACAGAAATGCAAAAGCATTCACTGATTTATAATTAATAAACCATAGACATTTTGCTCCCCCCACCCAAAAAGGAAGTAGATCTCCATGGCCAAAATAATAATCACACAACCAACAAAAATATCCAATGTCTAACAGTATTCCTAGGAATTTCATCCAGATTAATTTATTAGTCTTCATAGTAATAAGCAACTTTGGTGGATTGAATAATGTCTTACAAGTGATATCAAGTCCTAATTTCTAGACCTTGTAAATGTTACCTTATGAAGACAGTCTTTGCAGATGTGACTAAAGCCCCTGAGATGGTGAAGTTATCCCAGATGGGTTTACATGTAACCAAAACAGTCTCCACAGGAGAGAGGCAGGAGGAGATTAGATACACACAGAAGAAAAGACACACGGAACGGAAGGTGATAGAAAGCAGAGACAGAAGCTGTGCCTTGCTTCAAGACATGCTCTAACTTATTTTGTTCTGAAAAGTGGAGTTCTAATCAGTTCTGGCAGAATGAAATAATAGTGTCCGTTTATAAAGTATTCCCTTGGACTGCCAATAACTCATTGTTTTATGTTTACAAAGTAGCCAGATTCATCCTTTGATTCTGGACAAAATTTTTCATTAGTTTCTTTAATAAAATGTAATTGTTATTTAAACTGAAAAAAAAAAGAAAGAAAAGAAAATTATCCTAGCTACTATGTGTAGAGAGTGTGCCACTACAAGGCTAAGAGGCTGACAGAGAACACCTTTGGAAACGGTTGCAGACCTGCAGCCTAGAAAAGTCAGGGGTTAGACAAGAGCAAGGCAGCAGAGGTGCAGGACTTGGACAGACTTCTGCCTTCCGTTAAATGGAGCCACATGCTGCTGCAGCCGAGCTGGGGCGGGCTTTAGCTGAGCAGCGGGGCGGATGGCCGCTGATGACCACTTAGTAGAATTAGATGCTAGGAGAAAGGCCTGTTAGGAGGATGAGAGCTGGCGAGAAAAAGAGTTCTGATCCAATTGGTTGTGGTTCAATTTAGGAGTCCATTCCAAATGAAATGTCAAGTAATCTCTCTAGTGGGGATTTCTGCATGAATAGCCCTCTTTTCTGTCAGAAATTTTGGAGTTCAGAGGCAAGTTCAGATGTGTGATTTGTGTTTAGAAGAGCTCAGGGTACGAATGGTCAATCCAAGGAGAGAATTTGGGTGGAGAAATAAATAGGCCACGAGCTGACACTGGGCACGTGCATACTAAATAAAGAAGGTTTCAGTACCAGCCAGGGAGACTGAGGCGACTCAATCAGGAGCTACAAGAAAAGCAGAAGGCCACCAAAGGGACATCAAGTGAGAGGCCAACAACGTAAGTGTGACGATCAAATCTGGCAAAACCCAGGTTACAGGTGACCTTGAAGAGCTCATTTGGTACAGTGATAGGGACAGAAGACCCTTGTGTTTGTATTAGTTTAGAACAGGCCTTTAAAAAATTCCTTCTCAGAGCAACCTTGAAAGACACGAAAGTACCTGAGAAACAGGCCTTTGCTGATTGTCTTAGTCAGGGTTTCTATTCCTGCACAAGCATCATGACCAAGAAGCAAGTTGGGGAGGAAAGGGTTTATTGAGCTTACACTTCCACACTGCTGTTCATCACCAAAGGAAGTCAGGACTGGAACTCAAGCAGGTCAGGAAGCAGGAGCTGATGCAGAGGCCATGGAGGGATGTTCCTTACTGGCTTGCTTCCCCTGGCTTGCTCAGCTTGCTGTCTTATAGAACCCAAGACTACCAGCCCAGAGATGGTACCAACCACAAAGGGCCCTCCCCCCTTGATCACTAATTGAGAAAATACCCCATAGCTGGATCTCATGGAGGCACTTCCTCATCTGAAACTCCTTTCTCTGTGATAACTCCAGCATGTGTCAAGTTGACACATAAAACCAGCCAGTACACTGATCTTGCCAGTCATTTTAAGAGACTTTGATCTAGAACCATCTTCTTGGACACATTCTGTGTATTTCTTTTAATGTATATGAAAGCTATTGATATGTGCAAACTTATTCTGAATTCTACCACACTGGTGAATTTGTTTATCATTTCTAGACATTTTCTGGTAGAATTTTTGAGATTTCTAAGGTATAGCATTGTCTTACTCAGTGTTCTATTGCTATGAAGAAACACTATGACCATAGCAACTCTTATTAAAAGAATGCATTTAATTGGCACTTGCCTACAGTTTCAGAGGTTTAATCCATTATCCTCAGGGCAGTAAGCATAGTGTCATGCAGCCAGACATGGTAGCTGAAAGTTCTACATCTGTATATGAAGGCAGCAGGAAGAGAGAGAGGCACTAGGCCTGGCTTAGGCTCTTGAAATCTCAAAGCCCAGCCCTAGTGACACACCTCCTCCAACAAGGCCAAATTTACTCCAACTCCCATGGAGGTCAATTTTATTCAAACCACAAGTATAGTATCTTCAAATGGGGATATTGTGGCTTCTTCTTTTGTGATTTGTATCCCTTTAATTTCCTTCTCTTGCCTTGTTGCTCTGGCTAGTACTTCTAACACAGTGTGGACAAGGAGTCAGGACAGAGGGCATCCCTGTCTTGTTCCTTACTCCACTGGGATTGCTTCAAGCTTTTCTTCATTTAGGAAGATGTTGTCTCAGTTTCTCTTGTATGGCTTTCACATTGTAGAGATTTGTTATTTCTAGTACTACATTCTCCGCGACCTTTATTATGAAGGGATTGGATTTTGTCAGTCTTTTCTGCATGAATTGGGATTATCGTGTGCTTTTCTTTCAATCCACTTAAGTGGTTTATTAAATGTACTGACTTGCACGTGTTTAACCATCCTTTAATGTTGTCCTCAGGGAGAAAGCCATTTTGGTCACAATATTCAATCTTTTTGATGTATGTTTATATTCTGTTTGAAAGGATTTTACTGACTATTTTTTAACTCTATTTTCATCAGAGATATCAGTCAATAGTTTTAGTATGTTGTATTTTCTCTTGGTTTGGGTATTACAGTATTACTAGCTATTACTGACTTCACAGAAGGAATTTAGAAGTGCTCCTTCTGTATGAATTTGTGTGTGTGTGTGTGTGTGTGTGTGTGTGTGTGTAGAACAATGGTTCTCAACCTTCCTAATGCTGCGAACCCTTTAATACAGTTCCTCAAAGTGTGGTGACCCCCAACCATGAAAGTATTTCATTGCTACTTCATAACTATAATTCTGCTACTGTTATGAATCATAATGTAAATGTTTGATATGCAAATGTTTGTCACCCACAGGTTGAGAATCACAAATACAGAGTTTAAGGAAGATTGGCTATAGATTGTCTTTGAAAGTCTGGTAGAATCTGCGAATCCATCTGGCCCTAGACTTCTTTTTTTAAGCTGTTTTTTTTTTTTTTGTGTGTGTGTGTGTGTGTGTGTGTGTGTGTGTGGTTTTTTTGAGACAGGGTTTCTCTGTGTAGCCCTGGCTGTCCTGGAACTCACTCTGTAGACCAGGCTGGTCTTGAACTCAGAAATCTGCCTGCCTCTGCCTCCCAAGTGCTGGGATTAAAGGCATGTGCCACCACCAAGCTGTTTTTTTTAAATTACTATTACAATATCCTCCTGTATTATGGCTCTGTTTATATTATTGGTCTCATCTTAGTTTGTTAGTTTAGATAAATCAATAAATTCATCCATTTCTTTTGGATTTTTCAACTTGTCAGAGTACAGGTTTTTGCACCACTCCCTTATAATATTCTGATTTCTTTGATGTCACATTTCCCTGTTAATTTCTGATTATGTTAATTTGGGTCATCTCTTTCCTTCTTTTGGCTAGTTGAGCCAAGGATCTGTGGATTGTGCTTGTAATTTTTCTTTGAATACACATCAGTTTTATTGTAACAAAGCAACTTGTATACTTCATTATTTAAAATAATTACCTTTTTCCTTCCAGTGAAAACTAAAAAAAAGAAAAAGAAAGAAAAAATTAAGAATGAGTTACAACAGAGAATGCCAATTCCAAATGAAATCCACCAGCTTCTCCTATTGAATGACAGGGCTCAAGTCACGGTTAGGAGAAAAATTTATTTTAAAAGTGTCACCTTGGGCTAGAGAGATGGCTCAGCGGTTAAGAGCACTGACTGCTTTTCCAAAGGTCTGGAGTTCAAATCCCAGCAACCACACGGTGGCTCAAAACCATCTGTAATGAGATATGGCGCCCTCTTTTGGAGTGTATGGAGACAGCTACAGTGTACTTACATATAATAAGTAAATAAATCTTTTTTTTAAGTGTCACCTTAAACTGCAAGAACGTCTGTTAAACATCACAATTAAACATGCTAAAGGAGAAGCCATGTTGTCAAATGCCCATTTATTCCCCCCCCAGACACCTCAAACACATCTTTGCTGACTTTCTATACCTTCCCCCCTTTTCTTCTTCATTTAACAAGAGAAAGTAGACAGATATATGTTGAGAAATGCTAACTGTCTGTATTCACAAATAAACATAGTGTAATCTCTGAGCCTGATACACAGAGAAAGGAAAAAAGCTTGAATTCTGTGCACTACTCCACAGGGGCCTAGCACCCTCCAGCCTCCAGCAGAGCCACGGTAGCTAAACGGCTTTGCTTTTTTTTTCCCACAGAGCATGGTGGTGGTGTTGAATCCACAGTTTTGGAGACAAGAACGGACAAAAATGAATTTAGAACAGAAAAGTGGAGATTCTTTGCCTATTGTTATTTTCCACAAGGTATTTTCTCCCAAATAAGTTGATCACCACGGTATTGAAAGACCTCATAAAGAAGATGACTCAATACAAGAGTGACAGGGAAGAAAATGACTACAACTTGCTCCCAGGGACTGGAGAAATTTTAAAAAAATAAAAAGAAGGCTGTAATACATCAGTCTTCTATACTGGTCATTATTACCTTCTTCCTCTCCTTCCTCTCCTTCATCATCTTCATCTTCTTCACCTTCATCCTCATCCCCTCCTTCATCAATATCTTACAGCTGCTCCTCTTCTTCCTCCTCCTCTTTCTCCTCCTCCTCCTCTTCTTCCTCTTCTCCCTCCTTTTCCTCTTTCCCCCTCTTCCTCTTCTTCCTCTTCTTCTTCCTCTTCCTCTTCCTCTTCTTCCTCCTCCTCCTCTTCTTCATCTTCATCTATATAGAGAGCCAAATAGTACTGAAAGGTATTTGACCACGTGTATCTTTGATGACCTCTCCTAACTCATCTGTACCAGCACCAGAGTGCTCAGTGAGTGAGGTAAAGAAGTTCTCTGCCTCTTCCTGCTGGCCTTCTCCTGCATCTGACTTGAGCATTTTGTCAAATCCTTTCCAGATTTCTACTTGGTTTCTGTGGACTTTGAAGATGGCTCACGACTCTCATTCAGATAAAATTCTTTCGAGAGAACTTTACTTTCAAAATAAGGATTTTCATCAAAATAAAAATCGATTCTTTAACCAGGTGTAGTGTCTTCAAATTCTGTCCTTCAACTCTGGTGAAATGATGCAGAGCCTCTTTTTCTTCCTTCCCAAGCAAGTGCAGACACGTGTGGAGGGCTGACAAACGTTCTTATCCAAAAAGTTGGGATTTCGGCGATTAATTCTGACCTCTTGTGAAAAAGTGGTTGGCAGTTTGTTATGTTTTTGTTCTGCTTTCAGAATGTCCTCGCTGGTTCACTCACTAAGTCTGTCTATTTCATTGTGCACTTCAGTGATGTGTTCACTCGCCTCTTGCCATTCTTTTTTCTCCCTTCAGTAGGTTGGGAAGGGTTGATTGTCCTCCAGCTTTGGGGCACAAGCTGGTCTGGGCTTCTTGGACTGAGGCAGGATCTCAGATTGCTGATTGATGGCCATGGCTGGAGGTGGCCAGGAGACAGAGGCCAGAGCCCTGTTGTTCACAGCAGGAAGAAACTTACAGGAGCTCACCTTTACAAAGAACCAGCCCTTAAGTTTGTTGAATCTTTTTATTGTTTTGTTTCTATTTCATTGATTTATGCTTTGATCATGGTTATTATTTCTTGCCTCATACAATTGGTTAGAATTTTGTTCATTCTTTCGCTCTCAAACTTTTGAGTTTCATCATTAATTCACATACTTGAGCTCTTTCTGATATTTACGTAGATAATTAGGGCCATAAACTATTTTCTTAGAACTGCTTTTAACATGTCCCAGAGGTTTTGTGTTGTTTTCATTTTTATTTAGTTCCTGGAAATTTTTATTTGTATGGTTTCATCCCAGAGATGCATTTTTTTAAAATATGTGCTGGTTACTTTCTGGCCAACTTGGCACAAAGTAGACTCATCTGAGAAACGGTAATGCCCCCATCAGACTAGATTCATCTGAGAAGAGGCAATACCCTGAACAGATTAGACTCATCTGAGAAGAGATAACATCCCCACCACATTGGCCTTTATTCAAACTTGTCAGGCATTTTCTTGATTAATGAGTAATGTGGAAAGGCCCAGTCCCCTGTGAGGAGTGCCATCTCTGAGCAGGTGTATAACAAAACAAATTGACCAGGCCTGAGAGAGCAAGCCTCTGCCGGGCAGTGGTGGCGCATGCCTTTAATTCCAGCACTTGAGAGGCAGAGGTAGGCAGAGTTCCAAGATAGCTAGGGCTACACAGAGAAACCCTGTCTTGGAAGAGAGAGAGAGAGAGAGAGAGAGAGAGAGAGAGAGAGAGAGAGAATATGCGGAATTCCCCCATGGCCTCTGGCTTAGGTTCCTGACCTACTTTAGTTCCTGTCAGCTTCTCTCAACAGTGTAGTTGATCGAGACAAGTGAGACAAATATATCTTCTCCTCCTCAAGTTGCTTTTGGTCATGGTACTTTTATCACAATAATAGAAGCCTGAGACAGTATGAAAATCAATAAATAGACCATTTTAACAGACTCAAAGACAGGAATAATATGATATCTTATAATGCAGGAAAGACACTGTCTTAGTTTGGGTTTTACTGCTGTGAACAGACACCATGACCAAGGCAAGTTTTATAAAAGACAACATTTAATTGGGGCTGGCTTACAGGCTCAGGGGTTCAATCCATTGTCATCAAGGCAGAAACATGGCAGCATCCAGGCAGGCATGGTGCAGGAGGAGCTGAGAGTTCTACATCTTCATCTGAAGGCTGCTGGTGGAAGACTGATTTCCAGGCAACTAGGGTGAGGGTCTTAAGCCCACACCCACAGTGACACACCTACTCCAACAAGGCCACACCTCCTAATAGGGTCACTCCCTGAACCAATCATATACAAACCATCACAGACACATAACAAAGTCCAATGTATTTTCATGGTAGATATTTTGAAGAAATTAGGAATAAACATAATGTATATCAAAATAAAAAAATATATGTGACAAACTTGTAACACATTATATTAAATGAGAAAAATGACAGAAGTTCTTCTAAAATCTGTAATGAGACAGGAACTCACACTTTTTCCATTCTATTTCAATATAGCACTTGAAGTCTTTGCTAGTCCAATAAGAAATGAGAAAGCTATAAAAGGGGTATGATTTGAAAGAAACTAAGCTATCCCTATTTGCAGACAGCATAATTCTATATTTAAAAGTTCCCCACAGACAAGTTTCAGATTTGATGCATGCCTTCATTATAGTAGAAGGATGCAAAATCTATGTATAAAAATTATTGGCCTCTATATAGATATTCCAATAATAAATTTGTTGAGAAAAAATCTAGTCAGATAGATAGATAGATAGATAGATAGATAGATAGATAGATAGATAGACAGACAGAGGTGAAAGTTTTCTACAAGGTAAACCCCAAGGCATCAAATCCAAATTTTAGAAAACACAAAGTTTTGAAAATATCTTTCAGGTTTCTGAAATGGCAAAATTAATAATATTAAAATTGTTCTCTGACCTGAAGCAATCTACCAAGTCAATGTGATCTCGATCAAAATCCCAGTGATATTTCTCACAGAACAATCCTTTAAAAACTGTATTTTATTTGGAAACACAAAAGAACATGAATAGCTAAAGCAATCCTAAACAGAAAGAACACAGCCAAAGAGGAAGTATTGCCAGACTTCAAACTATACTGTACTGTCAAAGTAACAAAGGTAGCATGATATTGGCATGTGTGCATGCACACACACACACACACACACACACACACACACAAAGGAACATAATATAGTACTCAAATATAAATCAACAGTTAAGAATTCCTAGTTTTTTTAAAGGTGAGTTCTAGTTACCTTCAATTGTCAACTAGACACAGCTTAGAGTAGTCTGAGGACTGAGTAAAGCCTCAATTAAGTAACTCTCTTCTCTCAAAGTTCTCTGTGTTTCATCAGTGTATTTTATCACAATAACAGAAACACAAATGATAATAGAAATAGTTACCAGAAAAGGAGATGTGTTGCTGTGATGTGCCTATGTTATTTGGAGGGAAGCGTGTCATGGGAGCATTTGAAACTCAGGGCTGGGAAAGCTATTGAGTGGTCAGATTTTAGTGAGCCATTGTTGTGAGTGTTTAGAATAAAATGAAGATAGAAATGTAGACTATGGGGGTTTGAAACTTCAGAGGGAATCAAAGATTATGTCGAGATCTTTCATGTGATAGTTTGGATTAAAAATCTATGATTGATGATCAGTTAGGGCTGAAGAGTCAGCTCTGATTAATAAAAAAACAACATTATTTTGCTACAATCTTCTAGGAAGTATTTCCTTTGAGTGAGCACATAGAAGCCATGGTTCAGGCTGCGGTGATGCGAATGAGAATGGTTCTCCTATATTTGAATGCTTGATTCCCACTTGATGGAGCATTTAGGAAGGATTAGGAGGTCTGGTCTCCTTGAAGGAGGCGTGCCACTGGAGGTGGGCTTTGAGGTTTCTAAAGCTCATGACAGGCTTTTGATAGACAAAAATCTATCTCTGTCTCTGCCAGTGGATTAGGATCAAGATCTGTTACTGCTCCAGTTCCATGGCTGGCTGCTTCCTGCTGTAAAGATCATAGACTAGCCCTCTAAAGCTGTAAGCAAGTCCCCAGTTAAATGCTTTTATTCATAAGAGTCGAGTTGGTCATCATGTCTTCTTACAGTGACAGAACTATAACCAAAACACCTATCAAAACATCTGTGCTGTCAAAGTTATTGCATGTGTAATCCTTAATTGTTGGCTTACCGGGGGCTACACACTTAGAGAAATCTGAGTCTCCCTCTCCCAACAGCTAACAATTGACAATACTTCCATGAATAGGGGTGGGATTTCCTGACCAATTTCCATCTCCATGGTGGGATATGGCCTGGCTGTGGTAGACAATGGAGTCCTGGCATTGGAAGTTTTCGAGGAAAGTGACAACTCTTACAGAACCACTAATATGATATAACCTTTCATGTAATACCTGGTTGATGGTTAGCTGGGGCTAAAGACTCCACTGTGATTGACAGGAACCGAGCACCACTGAAGTAAAACTTTAGCTTCACTAGGACAGTGGATGCTCACTACCTAGGACTGAACAAACAGCAGAGACTGATCGGAGAACCTCATTATTGACTTCACATCTTCTAGAAAGTATTTCCTCAATCAGCACAAAGAAACTGTGGTCCAGGGAGGCCAAGGCTGCATCTCAAACTGGAAGCCAAACTTGGCCTTATGAAAGAGTCACCAAGCCGGGCGGTGGTGGGGCACGCCTGTAATCCTAGCACTTGGGAGGCAGAGGCAGGCGGATTTCTGAGTTCGAGGCCAGCCTGGTCTACAAAGTGAGTTCCAGGACAGCCAGGGCTACACAGAGAAACCCTGTCTCAGAAAGAAAGAAAGAAAGAAAGAAAGAAAGAAAGAAAGAAAGAAAGGAAGGAAGGAAGGAAGGAAGGGAAGGGAAGGGAAGGGAAGGGAAGGGAAGGGAAGGGAAGGGAAGGGAAGGGAAGGGAAGGGAAGGGAAGGGAAGGGAAGGAAAAGAAAAGAAAAGAAAAGAAAAGAAAAGAAAAGAAAAGAAAAGAAAAGAAAAGAAAAGAAAAGAAAAGAAAAGAAAAGAAAAGAAAAGAAAAGAAAAAAGTCACCAACCTGGTACTGATTTTAAAGGCATGACGGGGTCTTAAAATGTTACCAACACTTGGCATCATGTGGCATGGCCACACTCCCTGAAGAGAGGTCAGCAGAGGCTATGGTGAAGGGTCAACCCTAGTTGCAGTGGTGAGGATATTGGAGATGCTAGAACCTTGGGATGACCACAAAGACAGCACCAAGTGTGAGTGAGGTTGAGCCGTCCTGAGCCTGAGACAAGTTGTATGTTTTGTGTTTAGCAGAGCTGGAAAAGTGAAACTGCACAAGCCATTTGGAGGCCACGAGATTATGAGTAATTACAGGGTGTCGAACACTGCTGGGCCTTGTTTTTGCTTAAGTGTAATTTTACACCATAGTCCTTCCCCAGAATAAGGAATCATTTATCTTTATTTGAAAGGAGCCACAGTTAAGACACTTTTAAAAAAAAAATATTTTAAAAGTGTTGACATTTTTAAAGACCTTATTCTTTTGTGTATCTTATATTGGGATAGTAACATAAGACCTTGAAGACAAGAACAGAAAGGTTATGGTTTAACAGTGATGTGTTCCTGTGTCAAGTTGACAAGGAATAGACTTGTGATAGCGAATCTTAGTTGTCACCTTGACACACCCAGAGAAAGATAACCTCAGTTAAGAATTGCGTCCACCAGATTGGCCTGTGGATGCATCTGTGATACATTTTATTAATTGTCATTTGATATAAAAGGGCCCAGATCACTGTTGGCAGTACAGTTCCAGGCAGGTTGGTCCTGTGCTATGTAAGAAATGTAGCTGAATGTAAGTCAAGGAGCAAGCAGGTAAACAGTGTTCTTCAGTGTTTTCTACTTCAAGATCCCTCTTGGAATCCTGGCCTCCCTTAAGAATGGACTGTAATCTGCAAGACGCAATAAACCCTTTCCTTCCTAAGTTTGTTTGAATCAGTATATTATCACAACAGTAGAAAGTAAACTACGGCAGTAATGGTATCTAGAAAGAAAAACAATTATAGAAGAAATCCCATTAAAATTACATAGTTATTGTATGTTTTTAAAAACATGAGCAATGAGCCCAAGGAGAAAAATTAATTCATCATTTATTTCTATATAGTTCAGGTGAATATAATTATGAAAGTCACTATACAGTCAAGTAGTGGTGGCACACAACTTTAATCCCAGCACTGGGGAGGAAGAGGCAGGCAGATCTCTGAGTTCATAGCCATTCTGGTCTACAGAGCAAGATTTCCAGAACAGCCAGGGCTATACAGAGAAGCTCTGTCTCAGAAGAGAGAGAGAGAGAGAGAGAGAGAGAGAGAGAGAGAGAGAGAGAGAGAGAATGAGAATGAGAAACAGTATTATTTAGTGGGGAAACAGAAGACCAGACCAACTGTTTTTCCAAGTCTACTATGATCCCATCCCTAAAGAAGCTGAATAGGGATCTTCATCCCCAGAATTTCTCACACAAGCCTCAGCAATGCCGACCACACTGGGGTGTTATTGCATTATTCTTTAAGAGTATTTAATGTTCTTCCAGAGGACCCAACTTTGGTTCCCAGCCCCTAGTTCAGGCACCTCACAACCACTTGTAACTCCAGCTCTAGGACACATCATAAAAATTTTAATCATTTTTAAAAACATATAGTAGGAGATTCTAGAGTTACTTCATATTACACAGAAAAGAAAGGGGAGCTGCTTCAGGGCTTAGCCATTACTTTATAAGATGACAAGAGCATCCACTCCCAGCCTTTATCACTCCAATACAATATGGTTTCCCTCAACATTTACAAATTGTACTCTTCATGGTTTCGAGAGTTTGCATTTTTAATTAATTATTTTCTTTATTTACATTCCAGTATTGCCTACCTCCTGGTCCCCCTCCCACAGTTCTTCACCCCACTTCCTCTCCCCATTGCCTCTGAGACGGTGCTCCCCTCCTTCCCAACCCCTACCTCTTGGGCATCCCACTTCCCTGGGTCCTCAAGTCTTTCTACAGGATTAGGTGTGTCCTCTCCAACTGAGGCCAGACAAGGCAGTCCTCTGTTCCATATGTCCAACCTGTGTATGTTCTTTGGCTGCTAGCATAGAATCTAGGAGCTCCCAGGGGTACAGGCTAGTGGACACTGTTGGTCTTCCTATGCTGCCATCCCCTTTAGGCCCTTCAATCCTTCCCCCAACTCTTCCAGTCTAATGATTGGCTGTATGTATCCATGTCTGTCTCACTCAGCTTCTGGTAGAGTCTCTCAAAGGAGAGGCATGCCATGCTCCTGTCTGTAAGCACAGCACAGCACAGCAAGAGTGTCAAGCTTTGGTGCCCACCCATGAGATGGATCCCAAGTTGGGACAGTGTTTGCATTTCAAAATGACATCAAGAAGAACCAGCCACAAGGGTAAAAATGTCCAGGTGTGGGAAGGAAGGCAACTTGCACAGGTCGCCTGATTTTCTGAATGTTTCCAAGCCGGATAAATGTGCCTAAATACAACACCTGAACTACAGTACAGACACCGTGTGTTATATGCATGCATAAAAATCCCGATTTACTCTCCAAATTATAATAGATTCTCAATGAGTGCATGATTCTAAATTCTAAGGAAAAGAGAAGATTAAGAATAGACTAGGGACTACATTTGGGTGTAATGAATGGAGGGAGAAACCCATGTCATTTGAGATAGTATTCACATTGCAACTGTTGCTAAGGAAACCACTTCCTATTCATGCACTGCACATAGTTCCCCCTTTTTTATTGTTACAAAGTGCACAATGCGACAATTAAATCACGAGAATGAGAGCCTGGTAATATACTTGGGAGATAGTCAAAGCTCTAAAATAACAGGGAAGTCATTAATGGGGTTGTCTTCAGGACTAGAGACCAAGGTACACTCACTATCACAGAAAATCCTTCTTTGTTCTTTAGTAGTCACAGCCCTAGCCGTAGAGTAAATCTCTTTCACAAACACCATAGAATACCAAAGAGGTTTCTTTCTGTGTCTCTCCCTCCAGCAGGGTGGATAGAATCATGCAGAATGGGAGCAAGCAGAACATTCTCACAGCCTGAGAATACCATTAAGATCAGAGAAACGTACCAAGGCAGCCTCATGGCAAATCTTTCTGATACCCAACATAGGAAAGATATTTCAAGGAGTCCAAAGACTCAGAAAGCAGAAGTGAGGCAAGTCCTGAAGGTCTCTAAAGCTGAACTTGCCCTATAGCACAGAATTCTACAGGAAGTTTCCTTTTTATTCATATCATCGTGGACCTGAGCAATCGTGGCCTTTTGCTTAATCCACCAATAATATTTATGCAGAACTCACTATGACCAAGGAGACACTGGAGACTTCACTGAAACAAACTTGATGGTGGTACTTGTTCTATCCTCCAGACACCCGGGGGCTGATAGGACCATGTCCCCAAAGCTTTTCTTTCTGTAAATTTATTTTACATTCCAAGCCCTGCCTCCCTCCCAGTCGCCCCCTCAGTCAGATTCTCCTCCCCAGATGCACCTCATCTGGCAGAGGTGTGATGCACCCGGGTGGGGAAATACCCAGGAAGGGCCCAAAGCTTTTCTTAAGGTTCTAGAAAGTGATGCCCCCACTCTTTTGAGTTTCTTCTCCCACTGCTTTCATTTGCTGAGTTATCATTCAATGGACAGCCCTAAGCAAAAAACAACAGCCAAGAAACAATAAAAATAATATTGTCTTGGATGCGATAACATGTTGAAGAGTTAATTGTGGCAAAGATGTCTCTTTAATGCCGATTTTGTTTTCTGCTGTTGAAAATCAAAGTTATACCTAGTTGTGGTTCACAAATGTAAATGTAGCACTTGAGAAACAGAGGCAGGATACTTTCTGAGAGTTCCAAGCAATCCTCCCCTACATAATAAGAGACCATCGTGTGTGTGTGTGTGTGTGTGTGTGTGTGTGTGTGTGTGTGTGAGAGAGAGAGAGAGAGAGAGAGAGAGAGAGAGAGAGAGAGAGAGATTTTTGAGGGTTTTTTTTATATTTTTTTATTTAAATTTCAAATGTTATTCCATTTCCCAGTTTCTCCCCTCCCCCTGGAAGCACCCTATCCCATCTCCCATCCCCCTGCTTCTAATAGATGGCTCATCCGTTTTAAGGCTAGGCTCACAACCAAAAATATGTGGTACCATTTTTTTAAAAAGAGAAAAATCAAAATTAATCTAAAGAAATAAGCTAGATTGTAGTTACTTAATTCTTCCCCTGCTCCAACAAGAAATTCCTTGAGCCTTTTTACTCCTTGAGATGGTGGCATTTTCATAGATGCCCCTCAGCATCCTGCACACACATGCACCTGCACACATACACACATGTATATACACATGCATGCATGCACACAAACAAAGGACTTGAAGCCCACATACACTTTTTTGTTCTCTGCCATCTACCCCTTTATGATGTATCAAGAAAGCCCTCACCAAAGCCTACTCCTCCATTTTTGTGATAATGCAATATTCTGAAAATATCCCTTACACAAGAGACTGAGCTTTTTCTGGACCTCACAGACAGTGGTAATAATACACCTTGAAGTCACTTAGGCTTAAGACTGCTGGCCTACTCTGTACTCAAACTGTTTAACCTGAGTTTAATGTAACAATCAAACTTACTTGACTTGAATTTCCCATGCAATCAACTTTTATACCTAAGCTAGCACATACCTGTGATTTTAAGTTATGTGCTTTTCTATGCCCCTGAGAGAGATAATGCATGTAAATCACTTGCTGAAAGTAGCAAATATAGAAACTGAAAGCTACTTCCTACAATCTACCAGAAAGGTTGAAGCGTGGATACCAGCTGATAAACAATGATGTTTGTTATCTGGGTCAGTTGAGATCAGCTGGAGTTAGTGACTGAATCCCTTGTAAATCTCCATTATAGATTTCCATGAATTATCCCATTCTTCCCCCCACACAACCCTGTGATGCTATCTATGCCATTCAATAAATAGAGATAGAAGTCTTTTGTTAGTGACAGACACATATAGCTCATACAATAGGAAGACACAGAAACATGACCCACACAGACAACCACAGGGACAGACACAGACACAGGGACAAGCAGATTCAGACAACCACCCTTGGGCAGGCACATATTCAGGCTCATAGGACAGACAGACAGGAGGACACATGGGAAGCAGAAAGAGAGTTCAATCTGGATTCCAGGGGGCCATGCCCATGTCTTTTGTTTTGTTTTATACTATTTCCTTTTTGGTTTGGTTCTTTAAGTTCCTTCTTTTGGTGAACTCATACACAACTGCTTGTGTTCTGGTTTGGTGAAGCAGTAAGTTGGAAGCACTTGCCACAGTAACGCCTGGGCCACATTCATTGACCGATACTTTCAATGAAGTCGGCTGATTCTACCATTTTCACCCACCTTATAGTATTTCAGCACAGCCAACCTAACCTTCTCCCTCTTATGATTATTCTTCTTGGGAGTGGTGTAAGACTTCATCTTCCTCTTCTTAGCACCACCAAGGAGTCTCAACAAAAGATCAAGAGTGAACTCCATTTGAATGTTGTAGTCAAAGTACAGCCATCTTCCAACTGCTGACCAGCAAAGATCAGCCTCTGCTGATCAGAAGGAACTCCTTTTTTTTATTTAATATATGATTTATTTACATTTCAAGTGATTTCAAGTGATTTCCCCTTTCCTGGATCCCGCCCTTCCCGAAAGTCTCATAAGCCCTCTTCCCTCCCCCTGTTCCCCAATCCACCCCTTCCCACTTCCTTGTCCTGGTATTCCCCTACACTGATGCACTGAGCCTTTCCAGGACCAGGGGCCACTCCTTCCTTCTTCTTGAGCATCATTTGATATGTGAATTGTGTCTTGGATATTCCAAGCTTCTAGGCTAATATCTGTTTATCAGTGAGTGCATGCCATGAGTGTCCTTTGGAGACTGGGTTACCTCACTTAGGATGATGTTCTCCAGCTCCATCCATTTGTCTAAGAATTTTATGAATTCACTGTTTCTAATGACTGAATAGTACTCCATTGTGTATATATACCACACTTTCTGTATCCATTCCTCCATTGAGGGACATCTGGGTTCTTTCCAGCTTCTGGCTATTATAAATAGGGCTGCTATGAACATAGTGGAGCATGTATCCTCATTACATGCTGGGGAATCCTCTGGGTATATGCCCAGGAGTGGCATAACAGGGTCCTTCAGAAGTATTATTCCCAGTTTTCTGAGGAACTGTCAGACTGATTTCCAGAGTGGTAGTACCATCTTGCAACCCCACCAGCAGTGAAGGAGTTTCCTCTTTCTCCACATCCTCGCCAACCCCTTAGCCATTCTGACTGGTGTGAGGTGAAATCTCAGGATTGTTTTGATTTGCATTTCCCTGATGACTAAGGATGTTGAACATTTCTTTAGGTGCTTCTCAGCCATTTGATATTCCTCAGGTGAAAATTCTTTGTTTTGCTCTGTGCCCCATTTTTAAGGGGGATATTTGGCTCTCTGGAGTCTACCTTCTTGAGTTCTTTATATATCTTGGATATAAGCCCTCTGTCAGATGTGGTGTTGGTAAAGATCTTTTCCTAATTTGTTGGTTGCCGTTTTGACTTTTTAACAATGTCCTTTGCCTTACAGAAACTTTGTAGTTTTATGAGGTCCCATTTGTCAATTCTTGATCTTAGAGCATAAGCTATTAGTGTTCTGTTCGGGAAATTTTCCCCTGTGCCCATGTCCTCAAGGGTCTTCCCCAGTTTCTTTTCTATTAGTTTCAGTGTGTCTGGTTTTATGTGGAAGTTCTTGATCCACTTGGACTTGAGCTTAGTACAAGGAGATAAGAATGGATCAATTTGCATTCTTTTGCATGCTGACCTCCAGTTGAACCAGCACCATTTGTTGAAAAGGCTATCTTTTTTCCACAGGATGGTTGTAGCTCCTTTATCAAAGATCAAGTGACCATAATTCTGTGGGTTCATTTCTGGGTCTTCAATTCTATTCCATTGATCTACTTGCCTGTCACTGTACCAATACCATGCAGTTTTTAACACAATTGCTCTTTAGTACTGCTTGAGGTCGGGGATATTGATTCCCCCAGAAGTTCTTTTACTGTTGAGAATAGTTTTAGCTATCCTGGGTTTTTGTTATTCCAGATGAATTTGAGAATTTACTCTTTCTAAGTCTATGAAAAATTGAGTTGGGATTTTGATGGGGATTGCATTGAATCTGTAGATTGCTTTTGGCAAGATGGCCCTTTTTACTAATCCTGCCAATCCAAGAGCATGGAAGATTTTCCATCTTCTTTTGCAGATGATATGATAGTATACTTAAGCGACCCAAAAAACTCCACCAGAGAACTCCTACAGCTGATAAACAACTTCAGCAAAGTGGCTGGTTATAAAATCAACTCAAGCAAATCAGTAGCCTTCCTATACTCAAAGGATAAACAGGCTGAGAAAGAAATTAGGGAAATGACACCCTTCACAATAGCCACAAACAATAAAAAGTATGTTGGTGTGACTCTAACCAAACAAGTGAAAGATCTGTATAACAGGAACTTCAAGTCTTAGAAGAAATCAAGGAACTCTTTTCTTATCCTGGATTTTGGCCTTTCCATTCTCTTGGCCTGAGGGTTCAGCCTCGAGCGTGATGGTCTTCTGGTTTTTCTGAGAATTACCGTTTCTATCTTCCTCCCCAGCATGCTCTTCCCTTGGCTGTGCCTTCTAAACTGTACTATATCTTTTGAGAAACAGCTAGGAGAAGGCTGTGGGGGTGGCAGGCAGCAGAAAAAAATGTAAGATGTTAATGCTTCCTCTCGTAACTGCGGCACTGTCAGCTATAGTTTGTACATAGATGATTATGAAGCAATTTGCATTAAATTTACACCTTTTCAAAAGAGAGAGAAAAGGAGAGAAGGAAAAAGAAAAGAAAAGGAAAGAAAAGAAAAAAGAGAAGAAAAGAAAAGAAGTAATTATATTAGAATCGGGCCTTCTAGGCTGATGAGAAGGCTCAGAGCAGATACATTTTGACAAAACAAGCAACCTGAGCTCAATCCCCAGAACCTAAGTGGTGAAAAGAGAACCAGCTCCTATACCCACATACATGTATGCAGACATACATGGTAAACTAATTGATTAATTAATTAATTAACTTATTAACTATAAGAAATTTTAAAACTACAGCTTCTGGACTCTTGCTATTCTAATTCATTTGGAAGTAAAGAAATATAGCTTTACTTTTCCTCAGAAACGACATTATCTATTCCACTTATTTATTTTAGTATAGAATATTTTTAAGATGACACAGTTTTCACATAAAACAAGAAAGTGCTAATTAATATCTTCCGTAAGAAAATAATAATTTGAGACTGGGCATTTAGCCAATGGCAAAGCAGTTGACTAGTATTCGTGAGACTCTGGGTATAAGCCATGGTATCAATCTCCCTCTTCTGGCCTCCATAGGCACTGCACACATGTGGCAGAAACACACATACACATATATAAAAATAAAAAATAAACCTTTCTAAAGGTAAACATGAAAAGAGTACCTTGCAGGTTTTACTGTTTATGTTACTCCTGTTTGGGTTCACACTAAGTAAGGGAACATAGCCATTTTGTCAGGTTTACACGATTTAGCAAATGTATATGTTCTGATAGTCTCGGACCTGACCATAATCAAAATGGACATCCAGGGAATCTATGAGCATTGTGATAACAGCTTACCTAACCTAAGAATGGAGGGAGAGTGCATTGTCAAGAGAAGGGGGAACAGGTGAGTCCTCAGACTGGGTGACAATGAAGGGAACTCCTTAGAATAGAATTTGAAATGTATTTGCCTAGGAGTATGTAAACAACTGAACACAGTCCTGTGGTAAATAGAGAAAGCCCTAAGTGTCTGTGTATGGAAGGGGTGTGTGACGTTCTGAGTGGCTGTGTTTTGTTTGACATGGTCAAAGCCCTGCCAAGAACGAATTCGTGAGACTTTGGTGAAGTTGGTGGGAATTCGGTGAAGAATATCTATCTCCAGGGGGTGGTTAGAGGGACAGCAAAGCGTTCCTCTTGTCCATGTTAGAATGTTTGCACTGTTCATGAAAGTATGCGTGTTCATGAATTATTGACCAGTCTGTGCAAAAACTGGCAGCTGCTGCTTTCTCCAGATGTTTACAGCCTGCAACTTCTCACCTACAAAGACCTCCTAAAGAGACTAACAAGCCCCTCCCCCTCTGCTGGACATAATGAACACACTGAGATTCTGGGGTTTTGCATAGTTGGTGCTACTCCATCAGAGCGTGCGCAGTCCACCCGGCAGCAGATTTTTTGTGCATGTGACTGTGTGTCTGTCCTTTCTTCATTCCTCTAATGTTCCACTCAGGTCAAAACCCCTAAAGCCAAGCTGGTCACGGCTAGCCCCATACATAACTCTTCAGTATTACAGTATTTGGCATTTATTGGGTACCTATTAGGTTTCATTAATTTTTGCATACAAATATTATTGCTCTCTTTCTCTTAATTTCAGGTAGCTGTCTAAAATGCATATTTTTGACACACTTAGCATATCAAGAATCTGAAAAGGGCTAAGTAATTTGTCCACTGTTCAGCACCTGAGGAGGAATGGCCAAAACTGAATGCAGCCTGCCAATGATCTGTAATTTCACCCACCATGTCTTGCTACTTCAGCCCACATTAGCTTTCTGAGATGTGACTATTTCTCTTCATCTTTTTAAGCAAACATCTTCAAATGAAACGAAAATGGGACAGAGACTTTTTCTAACTCCCATAGTTCTGGCATGGCTTGGCCAATTAATGCTGGCAGGGTGCTTTGAAAACATCTGAAACTCCAAATCCCAAATAACTCCTCTGTAAGTAATCTTGGTCGTGGGTCTTATTCCAGCAATAGAAAAGTAACTAATGAAGCAGATCTGGTTTCCTTATAGCATGAAAATGTGTGTAAGCATGCACGTGCGCACACACATGTACACACACACACACACACACACACACACACACACGTCCTTAAACAATGCAACCGGCAATCTCAGAACTCCCTTGAACCTGTACCAGGCTACACAGGTATTCGTTGCTGCACAATAAGAAAGGTTTCCCCACTGCTGAAAACAATAAAACTTAGACAATTTCTATTCAATCATATTTCTAATATATCCAGTAAACAGAATGGAGAGGATAATCTTACCTAGACTGGACTTGGGTTCATTGACAGCAAGATAAAATTGTGTCCTCAAATAAAGTTGTAGAAGATGTCTTGGTGTCATTTCTGTTGCAGTGATAAGAAAAAGATCCTGAAAATCAACCACACTCCAGGACACACTTGTGCCTAGGAATAGTTCACCAACATAGACTAGACAACTAGTTGCTGCTGCTGCTGCTGCTGCTGCTGCTGCTGGTGATTTGTTGTTTTTTGTTTTTTGTTTTTTGTTTTTTTGGTTGGGTTTTGGTCTTTTTTGTTTTGTGTCTGGGAGGCAGGGAGTACATGTATGTACTTTATGTTTTGGTATTGGTATTTTGGGATATTATTGTTGTTATTATATTGTTTGTTTTATTTTCAATTTTGTTAAAGGAGTTGTTAAGAGGAGGTAGAGAGGTGAGATGGACTTGGGAGAGGTTAGAGAAAAACAAAATTAAAACATACTTTATGATACCACAGAAGACCCTCCAACATGTAATAAGGACACATGTTCCACTATGTCCATAACAGCCTTATTTATAATAGCCAGAAGCTGGAAACAACCCAGATGTCTCTCAACAGAGGTATAGATACAGAAAATGTAGTGCTTTTACATAATGGAGTACTACTCGGCTCTTAAAAACAATGACTTCATGAAATTCTTAGGCAAATGGATAGAACATATCATCCTGAGTGAGGTAACTCAGTCACAGAAGAACACACAGTATGCATTTGCTGATAAGTGGATATTAGCCCAAAAGTTAGGAATATCCAAGATTCAATTCATAGACCATATAAAGCCCAAGAAGAAGGAAGACCAAAATGTGGATGCTTCAGTGCTTCTTAGAAGGGTGAACAATGTACTCACAGGAGGAAAGATGGAGACTTCAGAGACTGAAGGAAAGGTCATCCAGAGACTGCCCCACCTTGGGATCTATCCCATTTACAGCCACCAAACTGGGACACAGTGGTGAATGCCACAAAGTGCTGCTGATGGAAGCCTTATATGGCTGTCTCCTGAGAGGCTCTACCAGAGCCTGACAACTACAGAAGCTGATGCTCACAGTCAACCATTGGACTGAGCAAGGAGGTCCCTAATGGAGGAGTTAGAGAAGGGACTGAAGGAGCTGAGGGGGTTTGCAGATCCATGGAGGGAGCAATAGTATCAACAGGGCAGACCCACCCCAGAACTCCTGGGGAATGGACCACCCACCAAAGAATACACATGGAGGGACCAGTGGCGCTGACCACATATGTGGCAGAGGATGGCCTTGCTGGACAACAGTTGGAGGAGAGGCTCTTGGGCCTGAGGGTGTCCAATGCCCCAGTGTACGGGCATGCCAGAGTAGGAAGAAAGGAGTGGATGGGTGGGTGGGGGAGCACCCTCATAGAGGCAGGGGGAGGAGATCGGATAAGGAGTTTCCAAAGGGGAGACCTGGAAAGTGAGAAACATTTGAAATGTAAATAAAGAAAATATCCAGTAAAAAAAATAAAAATAAAAAACATTTGCATGATGTCACATATAACCCATTTATCTATCCAGGCAGATTTCTCATCTCTTTCTCCAGAGTCTAGCCCAGTGAGCCTCCCTGACCTTTTCATCCATGCTGTCTCCCCAAGTAGCCAGATCTCTCTTGGTCCACATCCAGTATAACAGACTAGTCTAGCTACCCCACCTGCATGTCAGCCAACCTCCAGGCTTACACCAGAACTTACCCTTCCAACAACCACCTATGAGTCCCTTCTGTACCACATGCAACATCTCCACCAATGCAGACATCCCTCCTCCTTTTCTAGAGTCTAGCCAATTGAGTCTCTCTGACTACCCAATCTAAGTCTTCTCCCCAATACACCTGATTGAGCCTGCCACACCCAGTGCCCCAGCCTAGGCTAGCCTCCCCTCCTGCATGGCAAATGATCTCTAGGCTTCAGCCATGACCCTTCCTACCTATTCCTTAACCCATAGACTCCTCCTATAACATATTCAAACTTTCTACCCAACCAGATCTACCTTCGCACTCAAGACATGGAACAGGAGTTACCAGCCTGGCCCACTCTGTCTACCTGACTCAATTCTATTCAAGCCATTTATGGCCTCCTGGCCCAACCCTCACACCCTTTCTTCTATCTCAACCTACTCTGCCCATATCAGACTTAAAACTAACAACAACAACAACAAATTCCCATGCCCAGATCTCATTGAAAATAATACCAACAATCTGAAAGATTAAGCCAGTGTCTTCTCTTGAAAACCCACCAGTCTTGTAGAAATGTTTGTCAGTAGGAATTACCCAGATGAACACCAGGACACAGAGCTTAAACAAAACAATCATGGAATTTATTAAAGAAATCAAGAAGTTTAAAAAGGACTCAAATAAGCAGCTCAATGAAATGAAGAAAGACTAAGAAAAATAAATGTAGGAATGACAATGGCAGAAATAATGAAGACAAGCCAAGTCCTGAGTATGGAATTCAGTCAGGAGACAGAAACACTGGAGGGAAAGGAAGATGGAACTGAAAAACCCAATAGCCCGACTAGAAAACTTAAAGGAAAGACTTAAAAGTAAAACAAATCAAGCAGAAGGTAGAATATGAGGACTCAGATATAAAGTAGAGGATCTAGACCAAATAAGCAAGGAATATGAAAAATTAAACACACACATACATGGGGAGGGAGAGGGGAACAGCATACAGGAAATTTGGGATACTATAAAAAAAAACAAATGTTGCAAAAGATACATATAGATGAAGGAGATAAATCTCAAATCAATGGCATAAACCAGATCTTCAACAAAAACACAGAAGAAAACTCCCACAAACTATGGAAAGACACACCCATATAGATACAAGAAACACAAAACACCAAACAGGAACAGTAAACAAACTCCCCACAGCATATCATAGTTAATAAATATACAGAACCAAAAAAGAGTATTGAAATCTGTAAAAGAAAAGCATCATCCACATATAAAGAAAAGACCATAAGAATAACAGCTGATTTCTCGGTGTAAACTTTGAAAGTCAGAAGAGCTAAAGCAATTCATTCAACGGTTTAAGAGACCACATCAGCCAGCACTGACTAATGGTCCTCGTAAACACATCTGCCATTATTAAAGGAAAAAGAAAACTTTCCATGGCATGAACAACCTAAACATTTTCTATCTAAAAGCCAAACCTAAAGAAAACACAGGAAGGGATATTTCAGGCCTAAAAGAGAAATGAACATAGCAGAGACACTGTGGAAAGAAATAAGAAAACATAATTATTAAAACACAAAGTACCACCAAGGATACCACAAAACACTAAAAACAACTACAACAACAGCAACACAATGACTCCAATCAACACACACATTTCTATAATAACTTTAAATATCAATGACCTCAGTTCTCCAATCAAAAAATTCTGGTGGACTGAATGTATCAAGAAACAAAAATCCATCTGTTTTCTGAAAGAAATATATCTTAGTTTTAAAGATAGGCACCACCTTAGAGTAAATGATGAACATAAATTCTCCAACAAAACAGAAACAAGAAGCAAACAGACTTTAATAAACTAATATCTGACAAAACAGATTTTAAACTAAAACTGATCAGAAAAGACCCTACATTTTAATTAAGGGAACAGTTAACCAAGAAAACATTGTTATCCTAAACATATATGGACAAAACCTGGAGTGCCTAATTTCATTACATAAACAATTTGTGTGTGTTTATAGTGTGTGATTTAAAGAGAGAATTAACATCAATATCCAATTTTCTCCAATAGAGATAGATCATCTGGACAAATATAGACAAACATCAGAATTAATTGACATCCTACATCAAATGGGCTTAAAGATATCTACAGAATATACTACCCAAACACCAAAGAATATTAATTCTATCTAGCCGCACATGAGAGAGATTCTAAAATAGAGACATCCTGGGACACAATACAAATATTTACAAATCCAAAAAAAAGTAGAACTCTCTTCTATGCCACCTGACCACTCTGCAATAAAACTTAAAATTGACAGGAAGACAAAAATGTTTACTCCATACACAAACCCATGGAGATTAAACAACTTGTTGCTGAGTGAAGAATGGATCAAGGGAAATAGAAAATTTCCGGAAGCTAAATGAAAAATTATACAAAATTGTATACAAAATATACAATACACTGAAAGCAGCCCTATTAGGAAAATTTAGAGCTCTAGGTGCCTACATTAAAAATATTAGAAAAAGCACAAATAAATGACTTAATGATTCAATTCAAAAATTTGAATAAGCAACAGCAAGCCCAAACCAAAGGCAATAGAAGGCAATATGTAATAAAAATCAGAGCCAAAGTCAATGAGATGAGAAAACACAAGACAATAGAAAAAAATCAACAGGTCTCAGAATTGGTTCTTTGAGAAAATACATAAGAATGGTAGATTCTTGGCCTGGTTAACCAAAAGAAAGAGACGACCAAAATTAACAGGGAAACATTTCAAGGGGCACTAAGGAAATTTAGAATATTAAAAGAGACTACTTTTAAAACCTGTACTCCATTAAGCTGAAAAATAAAAATAAAAAGAATTGGCTGAATTTTTATTCTCATCCAAACCACCAAAATTAAATCAAGAAGACAACAGCCAAAACAGACTCATACCCATAATAAACGAGATTGAAATAGTAATAAAGTCCTTACAGAAAAGAGAAAAGAAGGAGGAGGAAAAGAAGAAGTAGTAATATTAGTGGTAGCAGTAGTTATCCAGGGCCAGAAGGATTCACAGCAAAATTCTACCAGGTGTTCAAATAGGATATACAACCAATCCTTCTTAAACTGTTAAGAGAGAGAGAGAGGAGAGGGGGGATCAAAGAGACAAACAGAAGAAGCACTCTCAAAGTTCTAAACTCTTTTATGAAGCCAGTATCACTCTAATTCCAAAACCATGTAAAGAGAAACAACATAAAACCCAAACTACAGGCTGATATCTCTAATGAACACAGACTAAAATGTGTTCAATAGAACACTTGCAAACAGAATACAGACATACATCAAAAAGATTACCCACCATGACCACACAGGCTTCATCCTTAAAATTCAGGGATGGTAAAAATTCCGTGAGTCAGTAAATGTGATAAACTGCATAAACTACTTAAAGATTACTTGATCATCTCAATACATGGAGAGAAAAAACTTTGATAAAGTCAGATATACTTTTTATGATAAAAGTCACAGAGAACATAGAAATAGAGCTAACATCCTCAACACAATAAAAGGTGAGAAAGCCACAGGCAACACCATCTGAAATGGAGAAAAGCTTGAAATAATCCCAGTAAAGTTAGGAACAAAATAGGGATGACCACTGTCCTGACTCCTTTCCAACAGGTTTCTAGAAGTATTAGCTGGAGCAATAAAGCAAGAGAAATTAAATTAAAAGAAGGAAATTAAAGCATTCACAGCAGAATTCTACCAGGTGTTCAAATAGGATATACAACCAATCCTTCTTAAACTGTTAAGAGAGAGAGAGAGGAGAGGGGGGGATCAAAGAGACAAACAGAAGAAGCACTCTCAAAGTTCTAAACTCTTTTATAAGAATGAATAATGAAAAAGGAAGACAACATTGGAGATAGAAAATCTAGGAAAGAAATCTGGAATAATAGAGGCAAGCATCAAGAACAGGATACAAGAGAGAAGAGAGAATCTCACGTGCAGAAGATACCATAGAAAACATTGACGTAACAGTCAAGAAAAATGCAAAAAGTTCCTGACACAAAATGTCCAGGAAATCCAGGACACAATGAGAAGACCAAACCTAAGGATAATAGGGATAGAAGAGAGTGAAGACTCCCAACTTAAAGGGCCAGTAAATGTCTTCAACAAAATTATAGAAGAAAACTTCCCTAACCTAAAGAAAGAGATACCTATGGACATACAATAAGCCTACAAAACTCTAAATATATTGGACCAGAGAAGAAATACCTCCTGCCAATAATAATCAAAACACAAAATGCACAAAACAAAAAAAGGATACTAAAAGCAGTAAGCGAAAAAGGTCAAGTAACATAAAGGCAGACATATCAGAATTACACCAGACTTCTCACCAGCCACTATGAAAGCCGGAAGATCCTGGGCAGATCTCATACAGATCCTAAGAGAATACAAGTGCCAGCCCAGGTTACTATACCCAGCAAAACTCTCAATGACCATAGATGGAGAAACCAAGATATTCCATGACAAAACCAAATTTACACAATATCTTCCCACAAATCCAGCCCTTCAAAGGATAATGGAAAACCCCAACACAAGGAGGAAAACTACACCCTAGAAAAAGCAATAAAGTAATCTTCCATTAACAAACCAATAAGAAGATAGCCACATAAACATAACTCCACCTTTAACAACAATAATACCAGGAAACAACAATCACTTTTCCTTAATATCTCTCAACATCAAAGAACACAGTTCCCCAATAAAAAGACATAGGCTAACAGATTGGATATGTAAACAGGATCTAGCATTTTGCTGCATATAAGAAACACACCTCAGTGACAAAAACAGATACTACCTCAGAGTAAAAGTCTGGAAAAAGTTTTCCAAGCAAATGGTCTCAAGAAACAAGCTGGAGTAGCCATTCTAATACAGAATAAAATTGACTTTCAACCTAAAATTATCCACAAAAAATAAGGACAGACACTTCATACTGATCAAAGGAAAAACATACCAAGAATAACTCTCAAATCTATCTATGCTCCAAATGCAAGTGCACCCACATTCATAAAAGAAACTTTACTAAAGCTCAAGGAACGCATTGCACCTCATACAATAATAGTGGGAGACTTCAACACCCAACTCTCAGCAATGGACAGATCACGGAAACAAAAGCTAAACAGTGAAACTAACAGAAGCTATGAACCAAATGGATTTAACAGATATCTATAGAACATTTTATCCTAAAACAAAAGAATATAACTTATCAGCACCTCATGATACTTTCTCCAAAGTTGACCATATAATTGATCATAAAACAGACCTCAACATATACAAGAAAATTGAAATAATCCCATGCATCCTATCATATCATCATGGATTAAAGCTGATCTTCAATAACATCAAAAACAACAGGAAGCCCACATATACATGGAAGCTAAATAACACTCTACTCAATGATAATTTGGTTGCGGAAGAAATAAAGAAATAAAGACTTCTTAAAATTTAATTAAAATGAAGCCACAACATACCCAAATGAGACAAAATGAAATCAGTCCTAAGAGGAAAACTCATAGCTCTGAGTGTCTCCAAAAAGAAATTGGAGAGAGCATACACTAGCAGTTTGACAGCACATTTGAAAGCTCTAGAACAAAAAGAAGCAAATACACCCAAGAGGAGTAGATGGCAGGACATAATCAAACTCAGAGCTGAAATCAACCAAGTAGAAACAAAAAGAACTATACATAGAATCAACTAAACCAAGAACTGGTTCTTTGAGATAATCGACAAGATATATAAACCCTTAGCCTGACGAAGCAGGGGGCACAGAGACAGCATCCAAATGAACAGAATCAGAAATGAAAAGGGAGACATAAAAACAGAAATGGAGAAAATCAAAAAGATCATCAGATCCTACTACAAAAGCCTTTATTCAACAAAACTGGAAAATCTGGATGAAGTGGACAATTTCCTAGACAGATACCAGGTACCAAAGTTAAATAAGGATCAGATAACATCTAAACAGCCCCATAATCCTAATGAAATAGAAGTAGTCATCAATAGTCTCCCAACCAAGAAAAGCCAGGACCAGATAAGTTTAGTGAAAAGTTCTATCTGACCTTCAAAGAAGACCTCATATCAATACTCTCCAAACTATTCCACAAAATAGAAACAGAAGGAACACTACCCAATTCATTCTATGAAGCCACAATTACTCTGATACCTAAACCACACAAAGACCCTACAAAGAAGGAGAACTTCAGAACAATTTTCCTTATGAATATGATGCAAAAATACTCAATAAATTCTTGCAAACAGAATCCAAAACCACATCAAAACAATCATCCATCATGATCAAGTAGGTTTCATCTCTCTCTAAGATGCAGGAATGGTTCACTATAAGGAAATCCATCAATGTAATCCACTACATAAACAAACTCAAAGAAAAAAAAACATGATCATTTCATTAGATGCTGAAAAAAGCATTTGACAAAATCCAACACCCCTTCATGATAAAAATCTTGGAAAGATCAGAAATTCAAGGCCCATACCTAAACACAGTAAAAACAATATATGGAAAACCAGTAGCTAACATCAAACTAAATGGACAGAAACTCGAAGCAATCCCACTGAAATCAGGGACTAGACAAGGACTGCCCCACTCTCTCTATACCTATTCAATATAGTACTCAAAGTCCTAGACAGAGCAATTAGACAAAATAAAAAGTCAAAGGGATGCAAATTGGAAAGGAAGAAGTGAAAATAACATTATTTGCAAATTATATGATAGTATACTTAAGTGACCCCCAAAAATCCACCAGAGAACTTCTAATCCCAATAAACAACTTCAGCAAAGTGACTGAACATAAAATTAATTCAATCAAATCAGTGGCCTTCCTCTACTCAAAGGATAAACAGGCTGAAAAAAATTAGTAAAACAACTTCCTTCACAATAGTCACAAATAATAACAAATACCTTCATGTGACTCTAACTAAACAAGTGAAAGATCTATATGACAAGAACTTCAAGTCTCTAAGAAAGAAATTGAAGATCTCAGAAGATGGAAAGATCTCCCATGCTCATGAATTATCAGGATTAATATATTAAAAATGGTCATCTTGCCAAAAGCAATCTACAGATTCAATGCAATCCCCATCAAAATACCAACTCAATTCTTCATAGAACTAAAAAGAACAATTTGCAAATTCATCTGGAATAGCAAAAAACCCAGGATAGCAAAAACTATTCTCAACAGTAAAAGAACTTCTGGCAGAATCGCCATCCCTGACCTCAAGCTGTACTATAGAGCAATTGTGATTTAAAAAAAAAAAAAACTGCATGGTATTGGTACAGTAACAAGCAAGTAGATCAATGGAAAAGAATTGAAGACCCAGAAAGGAACCCACATATCTATGGTCACTTGATCTTTGACACAGGAGCTAAAACCATCCAGTGGAAAAAAGAGCATTTTTCAATAAATGGTGCTGGATCAACTGGCAGTTAGCATGTGGAAGAATGCAAATTGATCCATTCTTTTCCCTTTGTACAAAGCTCAAGTCTAAGTGGCCCAAGGACCTCCACATAAACTCAGATACTCTAAAACTAATAGAAAAGAAAGTGGGGAAGACCCTTGAGGACATGGGCACAGGGGGAAAGTTCCTGAACACCAACAGCTTATGCTCTAAGATCAAGAATTAACAAATGGGACCTCATAAAATTACAAAGCTTGTGTAAGGCTAAGGACAATGTCAATAGGACAAAACAGCAACCAAAAGACTAGGAAAAGTTCTTTACCAATCCTACATCCGATAGAGGACTAATATCCAATATATACAAAGAACTCAAGAAGTTAGACTCCAGGGAACCAAATAACCATATTAAAATTGGTAAACAAAGTAGTAAACAAAGAATTCTCAACTGTAGAATACTGAATGGCTGAGAAACACCTAAAGAAGTGTTCAACATCCTTAGTCATCAGGGAAATGCAAATCAAAACAACCTTGTGATTGGACTTCCCACCAGTCAGAATGGCTAAGATCAAAAACTCAGGTGACAGCAGATGCTGAAGAGGATGTGGAGAAAGAGGAATACTCCTCCATTGCTGGTGGGATTACAAGCTGGTACAACAACTCTGGAAATCAGTTTGGTGGTACATCAGAAAATTGGATATAGTATTACCAGAGGACCCAGCTATATCACGCCTGGGCATATACCCAGAAGATACTCCAATATGTAATAAGGTCACATGCACCACTATGTTCATAGCAACCTTATTTATAATAGCCAGAAGCTGGAAAGAATACAGATATCCTTCAGCAGAGGAATGGATACAGAAAATGTGGTACATTTACACAATGGAATACTACTCAGCTATTAAAAACAATGAATTTGCCGGGCAGTGGTGGCACACACCTTTAATCCCAGCACTTGGGAGGCAGAGGCCGGTGGATTTCTGAGTTCAAGGTTAGCCTGGTCTACAGAATGAGTTCCAGGACAGCCCCGGCTGCACAGAGAAACCCTGTCTCAAAAACAAAAAAAACAAAAAAGAAAAAGAAAAAAAACAATGAATTTATGAAATTCCTGGGCAAATGGATGGAACTAGAAAATATAGTCCTGAGTGAGGTAATCCAATCACAAAAGAACATACACATGGTATGCACTCACTGATAAATGGATATTATCCCAGAAGCTTGGAATACCCAAGATACAATTCACAGACCAAACGAAGGTCAAGAAGAAGAAGACCAAAGTATGGATACTTTTTGGTCCTTCTTAGAAGGGGGAGCAAAATACCCATGGGAGGAGATACAGAGGTAAAGTATGGAGCAGAGAACTGAAGGAAAGGCCACCCAGAGACTGCGCCACCTGGGGATTCATCCCATATATACTCACCAAACCCAGACACTATTTTGGATGCCAACAAGTGCTTACTAACAGGAGCCTGATATAGCTGTCTCCTGAGAGGCTCTGCCAGTACCTGACAAATATAGAAATGGGTGCTCTCAGCCAACCATTGGACTGAGCACAAGGTCCACAATGAAGGAGCTAGAGAAAGGACCCAAGGAGCTTAAGGAGCTTGCAGCACCATAGGAGGAACAACAATATGAATCAACCAGTACCCCCAGAGCTCCCAGGGACTAATCTACCAACTAAAGAGTACACATGGAGGGACCCATGGCTCCAGCTCCATATGTAGCAGAGGATGGCCTTGTTGGACATTAAATGGAGGAAAGGCCCTTGGTCCTGAGAAGGCTCAATGCCCCAATATAGGGGAATACCAGGACAGGGAAGCAAAAACAGGTGGGTTAGTGAGCAGGGGGGGGGCATGCGTTAGGGTGTTTTTTGGAGGGGAAACCAAGAAAGGGGATAACATTTGAAATGTAAAAAAAGAAAATATCCAATTAAATGTAAATAAAAAATAAAAATAAAGCATCTTCAACATATAGTGTTGGGAAAATTGGATGTCCACATACAGAAGAGTGAAATTAAATCCATGTCTGTCACCTTGCACTAAACTAACTCCAAATATATTATAGTCCCCCAAATAAACAAGAAGCACTAAAACTACAAAAAGAAAACATAGGCTGTAGCCCCACATGATATAGACGAGGAAAGAAATTCCTGAATAGGACTCCATTTGCCGACGAAATAAGACCAACAACAGACAAGTAACACTTCATGAAACTAAAAGGTTTCTTCAAAACTAAATAAAATGTAAGTGAAGAGAAAGCCACAGAAGAGAAAGTCACAGAGATGGAAGAGAATCTTCCCCATCTTTACATCTGACAGAGGGTTAATATGCAAAATGTACAAAACCACAAAGAGTCAAAAATAACTTATTGGAGCAATGGATCCGGGAGCTGAACAGAGAGTTCTCAAAAGAAAGAAAAAAAATAACTAAGAAATATCTCAAAAAATGTTCCTTGATTTGCATTTCCCTGATAACTAATGATGCTGAACATCTCTTAAGGTGTTTCTCGGCCATTCGAATTTCTTCTGGTGAAAATTCTTTGTTTAGCTCTGTACCCCATTTTTTGATAGGGTTATTTGGGTCTTTGGGGTCTAACTTCTTGAGTTCTTTGTATATATTGGATATTAGCCCTCTGTCGGATGTGGGGTTGGTGAAGATCTTTTCCCACTTTGTTGGTTGCCATTTTGTCCTTCTGACAGTGTCCTTTGCCTTACAGAAACTTTGTGATTTTATGAGGTCCCATTTGTCAATTCTTGATCTTAGAGCATAAGCTATTGGTGTTCTGTTCAGGAACTTTCCCCCTGTGCCCATGTCCTCCAGGGTCTTCCCAAGTTTCTTTTCTAATAGTTTCAGTGTGTCTGGTTTTATGTGGAGGTCCTTGATACACTTGGAGTTGAGCTTAGTACAAGGAGATAAAAATGGGTCGATTTGCATTCTTCTGCATGTTGACCTCCAGTTGAACCAGCACCATTTGTGGAAAAGGCTATCTTTTTTCCACTGGATGGTTGTAGCTCCTTTATCAAAGATCAAGTGACCATAAGTCTGTGGATTCATTTCTGGGTCTTCAATCCTATTCCATTGATCTACTTGCCTGTTGCTGTGCCAATATCGTGCAGTTTTTAACACAATTGCTCTGTAGTACTGCTTGAGGTCAGGGATATTGATTTCCCCCAGAAGTCCTTTAATTGTTGAGAATAGTTTTAGCTATCCTGGGTTTTTTGTTGCTCCAGATGAATTTGAGAATTGCTCTTTCTAGATCTATGAAGAATTGATTTGGGATATTGATGGGGATTGCATTGAATCTGTAGATTGCTTTTGGCAAGATGGCCACTTTTACTATATTGATCCTGCCAATCCAGGAGCAAGAAATATTTTTCCATCTTCTGAGGTCTTCTTTGATTTGATTCCATGTGGAGAAAGAGGAACACTCCTCCACTGTTGGTGGGATTGCAAAATGGTAAAACCGCTCTGGAAATCAGTTTGGTGGTTCCTCAGAAAACTGGGCATGTCACTCCCAGAGGACCCTGGCATACCACTCCTGGGCATATACCCAGAGGATTCCCCTGCATACAATAAAGACACATGCTCGACAATGTTCATAGCAGCCTTGTTTATAATAGCCAGAAGTTGGAAGGAGCCCTGATATCCCTCAAAGGAAGAATGGATACAGAAAATGTAGTATATCTATACAATGGAATACTACTCAGCAATTAAAAATAATGAATTCATGCAATTTGTAGGCAAATGGTTAGATCTGGAAAATATCCTAAGCGAGTTAACCCAATCACAAAAGAATATACATGAAATGCAATCACTGATAAGTGGATATTAATGAGCCCAGAAGCCCTAAATACTCAAGGCACAATTGGCAAGTCAAATGATTCCCAAGAAGAAGAAAGGAGAGGACCCTGGGCCTGAAAAGATTGGATCCAGTTTTGTAGATCCAGAACAGAGAAATGGGGGGAAGGGGTGATTGGGGAATAGTTGGGGGAGGGGAGGACTTATGGGACGTATGGTGAGGGGGAACTGGGAAAGGGGAAAGCCTTTGGAATGTAAACAAAGAATATAGAAAATAAAATTTAAAAAAAAATGTTCCTTGTCCCTAGCAATTAAGGAAATGCAAATCATCTCACCCAGTGAGAATAACAAAAGAGGACAAAACAACCAACATTAAATGCTGAACAGGAGATGGGTTGGACCGCCACTTCACTGTGGGTGGGATTGTAAACTGGTGTAACCACTATAGAATGGAGAATTCTCAAAAAGCTGAAGATAAATCGTCCATATAACCCAGATGCACCAATCCTTGGCATAAATCTAAAGGACTAACCTTAGGTTCTATAGGTTCTTGCTTAGCCATGTTCACTGATGCTTTATTCATAAAAACTAGGAAGTGAAAACAATCTAAATCACCTTCAAGTGATTAATAGACAATGAAAATGAAAATATATACACAAGGAAATACTAGTCATATAGTATTTCACAGGTAAACACAGAAGGAGGCAGGAACAGAAAATGTCAGTAAGGATGACTGAAAAAAATCATAAGGAATCATGCTATTATATCTTTAAGCCGGGTGGTAGGGGTGCACGCCTTTAATCCCAGAACTTGGGAGGCAGAGGCAGGTGGATTTTTAAATATATATCTATTTAAAAATCTCATACATACTTTTGTGTTTAAATACATACATACATATATATATATATATATATATATATATATATATATATATATAGTTAACATTTTTCTATCTTTGTTGACAATGCTTTCCTCCAAAAGTCATAGACCACCTTACCAAAAGCCCAATACTAGTCATGAGAAGCCCTCTTTTGAGTTGTTGATTAAGGATCATTAAAAGACACCCCAGATATACATCCTTGGCTGCCCCCAAATGTAGAAGTTAAGTCACTATTAGTGAAGATACTGTACACTTTAGACACAGGGTCCAGAGACCCTTGTGATGAAGCTGACTTGAATGCCCTCTCCCTGAGTACTAGCTTTCATGGTACCAGATATCACCATGCAAGCTTCCAGATGAGGGAGCAACCAACAGTCCTACCCAGCTATGATACCTATGAAACACATCAACTACCATCACTGCATGATAACCTTAAGGGTGCAGTAGTGGCACACATACCTTGGCAGTAACCAATAGTTCTTTAATTGTTAAAACCCACTGAACAGAAGGGTACTATGCCTGATACTAGAAACTTAGTTACTCAGTGCTAGTAAAGTCATGGTTATGGTCACTAAACCAGTATAATCCCTAACAACAATCTAAACATTTATCCTTATACCCACAGACAAGTGTAGTCTTAACCATTCATCAAGGAAACTTCTCTTTGCAATAGATGGAATCCATTACAGAAAATCACAACCAATCAAAATGCAGAGTTGTAGAGCCCAATCTAAACAGATGCATCTACAAAACACCCCCATACCTCAGGTCCAGGGGACGTCACAGAAGATGGGATGGAAATTCTAAGACCCAGAGGATCAGAGAGCTTGCTCTGAAATTTTGTTCCATAATATCAAAAGCTACACCCATAATTTCTCACCAACATGACTGCCCAAATGTAAGCTGAATGAGGGTAACACCAAAGGACAAGCTGGGCAAGGAGAAACCCATGAGGCTTTGTGTTATTGAATGACATGTTCTTTTAAATCTATTTAAAATGATTTCTTTTACATTTTGAGATTATATAGTACAATAACACCATTTCTTCCTTCCTTTTTTTTCAAACCTTCTCATATAGCCCTCCTTGCTCTCTTTCAAATTCAAGGTTGTTTTCATTAATTGTTATTGATGTTGTTGTTGTTGCTGTTGTTATTCTCCTCCTCCTCTTCCTCCTCCTTCTTTGTGGTGGTGGTAGTGTGTGTGTGTGTGTGTGTGTGTGTGTGTGTGTGTGTGGTGTGGTGTGTGTGTGTGTGTGTGTGTAAAATACATTAAAATATCCTGCTCATTCTGCATAATACTTATATGTTTGTTTTCAGGGTATAATGTTATTCATATGTATGTTTTCAGCGCTGACCACTTGGTTTTAGATAACCAACAGGTGTGTTCTTCCCTAGGGAAGACTATTTCTCCTGATCTCAAATTTCCTTACTTTTCTGTTATTTTTGCCTAAGGTTTCTGTGATTTTGTTTTATTTTTATTTGTTGTTTGTTTATTTTTGAGACGGGGTCTCTCTGTAGCCACAACCATCCTGGAATTCACTGTGTAAACCATGCTGGCCTCAAACTCACAAAGATCTGCCCTTTCCTGCCTCCCAAGTGCTAGGATTAAAAGTGTGCACCGCCATATCCGACTTTCGATGGATCTCTTTAGACTTTTAGGAATAAGTCACGAGTCTGTGTTGGATGGTGATGCTCGACAGATGACAGATGACAGATGACACATTTTATGGGTCCACTCGGGGTCTACAGTCATTCTTCTCCCTCGAGGTAGAGTCAAAAACCGCTTGTAATGGAGTCTCCTAGGACAAGGCACAGTCTGAAGGACCATTGGTTGACAGAGTAATAATAAATTAGACTAGGGCATCCCTAGCCTGATCTCAGTCTCCAGGGCACCTGGCCCACCACCTCGCAGTCCTGCCCATACTTGTTCTTTGGTGGCTCAGTGGAGTTCCAGGAGGAAGAGCAGAAGTAAGGAAAGCCTCCAAATTCAACAAACTCTCCACTTACATTCTATTGGCCAAAACAAATCACAAGTCCTACCAAATTCAGGTAGTAGGGAAGCGCACACCGTCCCTTCGTGGAAGGAGATGCAATGTTAACACTGCAGAGGGTCCTTTGATTTAAAAGAGAACATTTATCTAATACTTCCTGGCATTTAGGGAAGGTGCCACAATTCCTGGTTTTGTTTGTCTTATTCTGCTTTGTTTTGTTTCTTGTACCTACTTTGCTCCCCATCTCCCATCGACTGAACAACTCAAACAAATCTACAATTTTTTCCTGATACTACCAATTTTCTGAGATGATCTGCTTAACTCGAGTTTGTATTACCTGCATGCTCTCTCTCTCTCTCTCTCTCTCTCTCTCTCTCTCTCTCTCTCATCATTGGTGTGTGTGTGTGTGTGTGTGTGTGTGTGTGTGTGTGTATGTTGAGGGGGGTATATCTTGCTGAAACAAGACAAATGACATTAAGGAAACAACAGACCTCCAACACATTTAGAAACCAGTTGTATTTTTCCCAAAATTAACAAAGTAGTGTTCAGAGTCCAAAACCCAAACTACTCCAATATTCTTGGCACACTATTTGCTCTCAATAGCTCCAAGCTTACTTTGAAATCCTTTGTAATCCTTCTGGAAGTCATTAAACAGTGAGTCATGGCCGCTCTCCAATGGTAACCAATGATTTTACCATTCACACCAGAAAATTCTGCTTAGCAACTTCAGCCACTGTTGGGATTACTTCCTGGGAGGACACCAAGTCCTTCCTTCGTGGGTCTTCTTCAAGAGACTCCGGGTCATTTAGTTCCTGGCACTCAAAGTTCTCGGAGGCCAGTTGCTACAGCCTGACTACCAAGATGCTGCCTGAAGGGGGTGGGGCCCTCACTGCTGTTGCTCCTGCCCCTGATTATAACTTGGAATTTGTTCTGGGATATCCCCAGCCTCTCCTTTTGCAAATATCCTGCCAGTAATGCTTCAAAGGAGATCATTGCCAGCTCAAGATGTAGCTTGTGCTGAGAAATTGAGCTGCTTAAAGCTAGGCCTGCATGTGTATCTGAGCGATAAACGCTGAAAATACACAGCACGGAGCTCCAAAATTCAAATAAAATTTATCTCTAGAAAAGTTGTTTCTGGATCTTCTTTTCCTTTACCAACTATCACAATCTTCCTTGTGATCCCACCTCACAGCATGTTCGTCAGATTTCTATAGCAAATTGCACCATCCTTTCCCTTATAGGCAAGACTACTGGCCCCTAATTCCCAGCTCCTGGGCTTTGCCCCAGTCACATATCATGCAGAGCGCCCTGTCTGATTCTCCCTCTCACCATTCCCAACCCCTGTGCTGGTCCTAAGAATACATCTTGTGTCCCAGTCCAGTACTGTCATCTCACCTGACTTTAAACCTCTCCAGTCATACCCATCTTCCAAGACTTATCCAAGGCACTCATCTTGTACCCAGGCCCAGTGTGATGAGTTCCCTAAACCCTATCCCACCTGTACCTTCTCCAACCCCTAGACCTATCTCAGGTCACATCCCAGGCTGTTTAAACCTGCCTGCACCATCTCTACCCCTCAAGTTCAGCCAGAGTAACTCATCCCCTGTGCCTCTGTGCCATCTAGTATGACTCTAGAGTCAGCCTACTCTATGTGGCTGTGGGGATGGTGTGGATGAGCTGGGGTTTGCAACATTTACTAGGTTAGAGTGACACATAGACTGTATGCCTAAGGAGCTAGTAGTCTTGCCTATAAGGGAAAGGATGGTGCGATTTGCTATAGAGTATGACTCTGACTATAGCCCACTCACATCACATGACCCAGGCCTGGCCATTTCTAGTGAGTTTCCTAAACTTCAGCCTGTCTGTACCCTTCCCAGTACCCAGATGTGACATGTGGTAACATGTCATACATCTGTGGGCCAGCTCAATAAATGCAGTCCTACCTGAGAACTAGGAACAATTCCCAGCTTGACCTGTGTGCCAGTTCAGTCTGGTGAATCCTTGAGACCCTAGCCTGCCTTCAGGCCTAACTCAGGAAGAACATCTAAGTCCCCATCAAGCCTGGTGATTCACTGGAATTTCACCTGCCTGTACTACCTCCAGTCCTCAGGCCTTCCCTCAGCCACACAGTCTATGCATCACTCTAGTGAATGCTGCAAAGCCCAGCTCATCCACACCATCCCCACATCCCCAGAAATAGCTGGGGCAGCACAGCTTGCACACCAGCTAAAGCAGATCCAAGAGTTCATCCCACTCATATTCTTTCTTGCTTACCACTCAACTGGAATCGCCATGTTCCTCAAATACAAAATCAACACTGAGTGTCTGAAGGATTGACCTACCGATATCTCATTCTTGACCTGAATTCAATCAAGGCCGAGCAACAACAAAAGCAATAGCAAAGCTCCACTCTACAGAACCAGCACAGTCTCATATCAGAAACACAGTAAAAGAAGCCCACACACCCCATTCTCATCAGAACACAAAATAATGGCCAAGACAGTATATCTGCCCCCTAGTAATATTTTCCAATGAGAATTGCCTAAATGAACCCCAGGACACAGAACTTTTTAAAAAAAATCATAAATGCTATAAAAGAATTCAAGAAGTTTAAGGAAGACATGAAAACCAAATCAATGAGCTTAACAGAATAGCAATAAATATCTGAGTGGTGTGCAAGAAAGCACAAGCATAAGGCTGAGTGAGATGGAGATATTGGCCAATATCCTTGATGAAATAGATAAAAATATTGTCAGTGAAGCACTTACAACCTGAATCCAGGCATAAATCAGACCATTAACCATGGTCAAGTTGGCTTTATCCCAGAGATTCTGCAGTGGTTCAACATCATAAGTCGTTTAAGCACTCAAATAAATAGACTTAAAGACAAGAATCATCTTAATAGATGGGGGGGGGAGATTTTGACAAAATTCAACACGCTTTCATGATAAAAGTGCCACAGAGAGAATAGGGCGGCATATGCCTTAACATAGTAATGTTTATAAAAGACAAATCCACTCCCAACATTATCCTACATGGAGAAAAACTCAAAGCAATCCCATGGAGATCAAGACTGAGTCAAAGCTGTCCACTGCTATAACCTCTCTTCAATATAGTGTTTAACACTGCTACCTAAAGCAATAAAGCAATAGGAAGAAATTAAAAGGATACAAATAGGAAAAGAAGTCAAGTTATCTCCATTTGCAGATGATATAGTATTATTCATGAGATCCCAAAAATTTCACCAGAAACGTTCTAGAAATGATCAGTATCACCAGTGGGACAGATGTAAATCAACTTACAAAAGTCAGCAGCTTCAATAGGTACCAACAACACACACACCAAGAGACCATGGACACTCTCCCCTCCACAACAGCCTCAGACAACTGGAGCAAAATAGGAATAGACTGCAGCAAGGGGGGAAGGCCTCTGCAATGAAAACTTTGCATCTCTGAAGAAAGAATACAAAGTGAAAAGACTTCCAATGCCCCCTAGATTAATAGAATTAATATTGTGTAAATGACTATTTTACCAAAAGCAATTTACAGATTCACTGCAATCTCAACCAAAATCCACAGAACTAGAAAAAAAATCCTATAATTCATATAGAACCAAAAAGACTCCTGAGCAAAAAGAAAAAACTCTATATTGCTTTTTTTAAGATATATTTTATTTTATGTAAGTACACTGTAGCCATCTTCAGACATTCCAGAAGAGGACATCAGATCTTGTTACAGATGGTTATGAGCCACCATGTGGTTGCTGGGATTTGAACTCAGGACCTTTGGAAGAGCAGTCGGTGCTCTTAACCACTGAGCCATCTCACCAGCCCACAAAAAGAAAAACTCTAACGGGACTACCAATCCAAATGTCTAATTCCATTACAGAGTTATAGTAATAGAAAACAGCACAAAAACACCACACACAAAAACAGATATGCACACAAAAGGAAGACTCAGATATGACAGCACATCTGATATTTGACAAAGATGAAAGAAACAAATCATATACCAAAGAAACAGCATCTTCAACAAATGATGCTGGGGAAACCACATGTCCACATGTAGAAGAATGAAACTAGACATACATTAATTACTTTCCTGTTGCTGTGATAAGGATCTGTGACCATGACAACTTATAGAAGAACGAATTCATCTTCGCTCATGGTTCCGGAGGAGTCAAGTCACTGGGGAAAACACATCAGCAAGTGGCAAGAACATGAGAACTAAGGTCTTAATCCAAAAGCATACAGCAGAGAGAGGTCATGCTGAAAGTGGCATGATGCTTTTAAACTCAGAGACCAACCCCTACTTTCTGAGGCCACACCACATAAACCTCACCAAGCAGCACCACCAACTGGGATCAAGTATACAAATGTCTGAGATGATGGAGGACCTTTCTTATTAAAACACCACAACTGGGGTAGGAGAGATGGCTCAGAAGTTAAGAGCACCGGCTGCTCTTCCAGAGATCCTGAGTTCAGTTCCCATCAACCACATGGTGACTCACAACCATCTATAATGAGATCTGGTGCCCTCTTCTGGCCTTTGGGTGTAAATGCAGGCAGAACACTGCATACATAAAATCTAAGTTAAAATACAATAAAATAAAAACCACAACCTATACCGATCACCCTGCACCCAAAAAACAAAACAAAACAAAAACAAAAACAAAAACAAAAAGCTCAAGTGGATCAAAGACCTCAACGTGAACCTGAAATTCCAAAACTGCTAGAAAACAAAACAAACAAGTAAAAAACACAGGCAGAACTCTACAAGATATGGGTATAGGAAACGACACTCTGCCTTATTGGAAAGTGGATCAAAATACCAATGGCTCACAGCCAACCGATAGAATGAGCATAGGGTCCCCAATGGAGCAGCTAGAGAGAGGACCCAAGGAAGAGGTTTGCAGCCCTGCAGGAGGAACAATAATATGTACCAACCAGTACCCCCAGAGCTCCCAGGGATTAAACCACCAACCAAAGGATACACATGGAGGGAACCATGGCTCCAGCTACATATGTTGCAGAAGGTGCTCATCTCAGACATCAATGAGAAGAGAGGCCATTGGTCCTGTGAAGGCTCGATTCCCCAGAATAGGGGAATGCAAGTCAGGAAATTTGGGGGGGAGGAAGCAGGGAGGGATTGAATAGGGGTTTTGGAGGGGTAACTCAGAAGGGGGTACCATTTGAAATGCAAATAAAGCAAATATCTAATTTTAAAAGAAAAGAAAAGGAAAAGACACTCTGAATAGGAATTAAGTCATGATTGACAAGTGGGACCTCATAAAACTAAAAGCTTTTTCATGGCAACAGAAAATCCATAGACTGAAAGAGAACATTTGCCATGTATACATCTGATAGAAAACATTACTAACCCAAAATACATTTAAAAAAAAAAAACCTAAAAGGTCAATAGAACCAATGACCCTATTACAAACAGGCTATGGTGGCTGGAATGCTGGCTTAGCCCTTGAAAACAACTGTGGCACTTACAGAGGGCTAGGGCTTCGTTCCCAGAACCCACCCACATGGGGGCTCCAATGGCCCTTACCTTCAATTTCATGAGGCCCAATGACTTTGCCTGCCTTCCCCCAGCACCAGGCACACATGTGGTGCATATGCACATTCAGCAGAGCACTCAGAGTCATACATGTGGAATAAAGTAAATAAATCTTTAAAAAAAAAAAAGTGTTACATAGATCTGAACAGAGTTCTCAAAAGGAAGAAATAAAAATGATTAAGAAGCCGGGCGTGGTGGCACACGCCTGTAATCCCAGCACTTGGGAGGCAGAGGCAGGCAGATTTCTGAGTTCGAGGCCAGCCTGGTCTACAGAGTGAGTTCCAGGACAGCCAGGGCTACACAGAGAAACCCTGTCTCAAAAAATCAAAAAAGAAAAATGATTAAGAAATGCCTTTAAATCATCTTTCTTTAGTTTTCTTTAAATCATCATCTTTTGGGAAATGCAAATGAGAACTACTCTTGAGAATTTCTCACTCCAGTCAGAATGACCAAGATCAACAAAGCAACGAAGGAAAAGCTGGCAAGGATGTAGAGGAAGGGAATGCTTATCCCTGTGGGAATGCAAACTGATACAAGCACTATAGGAATCAGTATAGAGAATCTTCCAAAACCGAAAAATAAACCTACCACGTGACCCAGCTATGATGCTCCTAGACGCATATCCAAAGGATGTGCCATTCTATCCCATGTGTAGCCATGTTCAGTGTCTATTCAAAATCACTAGGAACTTAAAGCAACCTAACTGTCCTTTAACTGTCGGATGGAAAATGGAAATGTAGAACATTTACACAATGGAAGTATATCCAACTTTTTTAAAATGAAAGAATATTTGATGATAAATGGATATAATGAATGAAGTATCCAGATCTGGGGAAAAGGACACTTGATACCTCTTATTTGTAGATCAAAGTTCTGAATCTGTAGATGTGAGTGTACAACCTGGAGTAACTGGAGAAACAAGGAAAGTAAAAATGGATCATGGAGGAGTAGACGAGATCTAGAGAAGAGAATAGCAAGGTACAGAAGCCATGAAGGGGAGAATGGGGGAGGGTTTTAATGGGAGAAAGAGAGGCCAGACAATACAGAGTGAGATGGAGAGAGGAGGGATAAATAACACTAAGACTTTGCAAAAGCCATAGGGAATCATATCATATTATTTCATATTATTTAGGTTTAATATTGTGTGTGCGCATGCATGTGTGCGTGTGTGTGTGTATGTGTGTGTGTGTGTGTGTGTGTGTGTGTGTGTGTGGTTTAAATGAAATTATGGCACTTGGTGTGATAATTCTCCCCTGAGAGACCTAGGCTATCTAACAAAGCCCCCAGGACCAGACATAAGAAACTATCTTTTGAGTTATTAGAATTCTAAAGACCCCCAAATAATATAGACTAGTGCTGTTGATTGTGTTACCTTCTATAATTTGAAGAATAAGTTCCTGTTTCTGAATGCACCCACACGTTTTACCCAGGACTTAGAAGAACACACCTGGATCAGGAAGCACCCTCCCTGCAAACTATCTTTCATAGTACTGGAAGGTATGACACAATGAATAACCCAACCTTACCCATGATGCTTAGAAAATAAAAACACTGTCCAGATCAGGACCTGGCCTAGCACTAGAACCTGTGGTTTGGAAGCCATCTTTCACTGGTCCGATTAAACAGTTCATCTACCAGATGAACTTGACCTAGCATGGGTCTCCCAATTCCTGTACTGGCCCAATCTAAAGAAGGCCTGATTACCACATCAGACACACAGCCAGAGAAGTTCACATGCCCAGGTAAAATTGCAAAAATGAGAACAACCTAAATGGCCCTAACAGCATGTCTCTCTGCTGTCAAACCCATGAGTCCTATAGAAGTGCTCCCTAAGGAGAGAGAGCTACCTGGAGGAACCGGAGGACACAGAACTGAAAAGAACAATCACCAACTTTATGAAAGAATTCAAATTTTTAAAGACACGAACAGACACTTCCCGAAACTACAAGAGGATAACAGCACGTGCTTGAGGGATGTCCAAGAACATACAAACATACATCTGAAAGAAATCGCAAAGGTAAAGCAAGATCTGAAAAGTTAATTCAATGAAGTGATTGAAGACATTGAAGAGAACACGGCGTTGGGGGGTAGCGGGGGCATGAAGATGGGATTGAAAAGCTTAATATCCCACTAGAAATTTCAGTGGACTTGAAGATAAAGTAGAAGATCTAGACAAAATAAGCAAGGAACAATTGAAAAATAATGAAAAACAAAACATGGCAACATACTAGATCTGTGTGATTTTCTTACATGACCCAGGCCAACCTGAGCTCACCATCCTCCTTCCGCAGTCCTGAAGGAGGTGGGTGACAGGCTGTGCTGTATCCAGTGACGCAGAGTCTGTCATAGACACACTGAACTAATCCAAGCTGCTACAATACATTTCGAACAAAAAAGGTAACGGGAAATGCCTTGATAATGAACAAAAGCAGGACTAACAGTAAAGTTTTCCCACCTGAGCGTCTCTGCTACAAACTTTTGTTTTAATTTATGAAGTAAATCATACAGTCGTCACTTTCCAGTTGATATCACCCAGACAAGAAAGCTGCCTCTAGTGAAAACAGTGTGGCAGAAAGGTAACCAAAACTCAACACTCGTTGACCTGTGTGGATCACCTTTTCAGTCACACACAATCAGACCCTCCCCCTCCCCTCCTATTCCGAGGCACAGTTAACAGAATTTGACACCTGACGCCTGTTGGAGAAACAATGTCCTGTGGAGGTCTATCAGGCAATGACGTCCATGGCCATCACCAGAAGTCACATCAGTGGACCCAGAAGCCCTCCTAAGTCTTCCCCAACCCTGAGAGGCTCAAGTGGCCTCCAGTTCAATCAAGTTTTCTGAATTGTAATTCAATAAAAACTGAATCCAGAGGAAGGCCTGGGTCAGTGCTATTCAGGTTCCAATTCTTTTCCCATAGAGTTTTGTACACATTTATCTAACACCAAGCTAGACAGGGACCACTTATGAAGTTCTTTATGGACTGAGCACCCCAATTCAAAAATCTCAAGTCTAAAGCACATCGTGATAACAAGAGTTGACAATTCCACTTAGAAGGCTTTCATTTTATGTACACAATTGCTTAAAACACCTTCTAAGACTGCCTTCATGTGGTTACGCGTGTGGTGCTCATACGCATAGTATGAGTTAATTAGCTTGACAGCTATAATCACATCATATGCCTTACGCATTACAACACTTGTAAATTACATGTCAATGAATCTAGAATTGCTACAGCAATCGCGCTTCCAAAGCAGCAACAATTACGCATCTGATTCCGATCAGCCAATGACAAAATGGCGCTGAAGCTGACAAAGCCAGGTGAGCGCTGAGTGTTTGCCCTCTGATGCCCTCCATGGGCTTGACATGTCGCAGGAGAGATGGCAGCACTTGCTTCCTTGCCCTGGCCTGTGGCTTCCACAACGTACCCAGCTGACCGCAAACTCCTCGTAATTATGATTATGGAAACGGTGAGACCACCAGCCATTTACCACTCCACAAACCAATTTGCTGCAGGATTTTTCTCTGCTTATTTGCAGCGTCTCAGATCTGAGAACAAAAGAAACAGCTCAGGCTTCCTACAGAGGACTGAAGGCACGGAGAGCAGATACTCCACTCCCGACTACCCCCTGGAGTATAGGAAGACATTGTTAGCTGCAGGAAGAATAAGGCCCTTACCTCCACTCTCAAGTCTCTGCTTTGGGATTGCCAAGTTCCAAGAATTGTTTGCATGTAATTGAGTAATGTTGTATATTGCCATTTTCCAGTCATATACAGAAGAGCTAAGCTTTCTGAATCCAAAGGCAAATAAGCAGAGGGTCTCCATGAGAGCGCAACCTCACATCTGTCTGCACTGGTTTCCGCTCTCCCAGGAAGAGGGCAGAGCTGTAGCTTCACTGGCAGGTGACTACGCTGCAACCTGCAAAGCACTTCAGGGTACAATGTATGGATGAAATACTAAGTAAACCCAAGGCCAGGGGCTCGCTTCAGCCGCCTCCCTTTCCTCCGCTAGAGTCATAGAAAAAGCATTTGCATCGTGAGTCATGAACCCACTCCTGGGTACCAATTCGCCTCTCTGAGCGAGTTCTAATTAGTCAAGTTTTGAAGGATGTAGGCATTAGATCTGACTAATGAATCTTTTGAAATTGTGCAGACTCACTGCTGCCACGCTAGTCCCACACAGTTAAATACCATGTCACTCCATCTCCAAAAAGAGCCAGGGAACTCCAAATGGGTGGGACTCGGCTCGGAAGCAGTCATTTGAGCGGTTACCCTATAATCCTGGTGTTTATATATTCAGGGAAGTGAGAATCACGCTGGTTATTCACAGTGGCAAAGCAGCTTAGAAACCACAGGTATAAACACAGAGTATGTGATTTTCACACCTTTAACTGAAATAATTTACTTTTTTTTTTTTTTTTACAACGTGGCGGACCATGGTGTACAAATAAAACACTCCATCTAGTGTTTTCTCAGGTATCAAAATGTAGTAAAAATGTAGTAAAATTCTACCTTCATTTGAAACCAAACCTCAAAACGCATGTCACATGATTTTCAACCCTTGTCTAAGAGACAGCCATAGATGAGGTACTCCAGAGAACACAAAGTCAGTCCATGGGTCTTTTCCTTTAGATGTTCGTGTCTTGGTAGGAGATGGAAATGACATAAGACATCCACTAAAAGCAAACAAACAAAAAAACTCTAGTGATTTATCTGAGATGTTGTCTCTGTAGGACTGTAAGTCTGATGGACTCTAGGGAGTAAGAACAAAGAAGTGGATCTGAAGGAAGGAGGTCATTTCATCCAGACGGAAGAACAGCAGACTTAAAATGGAAGCACAGAGCCTTTAGCAATACAGGAACTGGGGCCTGGGGAGCTGGCTCGGAGGTTACGAGCACTGGATGCTCTTACAGAAGAACCAGATTCAGTTCCCAGCAACCACATGGTAGCTCTCTGTCCTTTGTAACTCCGTGCCAAGCAATCCGATGCTGTCTCTGGCCTCCTTGGACACCAGGCTTGCATAGGTGTGTGCACTTACATATCGGCAAACACTCAGAGGCATGAACTGTACATCTAGACAAGTTCCTGAGTCGCACGTGCATTTCTTCCCACAGCGTGTTTAAAGCACAGGGGTGTTCAGAAGGAATTCTGATGCTGCTTCTCCTTTCGAGCACTTCAGTCTCTGTCAGAAGCCACAGTGGCTCTTGCTTTATAGCCAGGCCACACTGATTGGCTTCCATTCGCCTCCTGACTGACCCCTGGTTTCCAATCTATTCTGCACACTGAAATTCCATTAATTCTCTTATAAACTGCATTTTGGGGGAATAAGAAAAACTTATGGAGTAGAAGGTTTTAATTTTTTTTTTAAGAAAACAGGGTTCATAAATGTATTCCAAGGAAAGGCAGGATGTACAGCAACCTCGCGTGCAGCCTGGATGAGCGTTCGACACAGCTGCAGGTCATTCAGCTCTGCGGCAGAGCCAGACTTCTTAAGTTCCCCCCATGTGGGACCCCTTTTCCCCTGAGGAAACTTACACAACTCAGGTGTTTTACTGAGGGCTACCATTGCTGTGATAAAACACCATGGCCAAAAGCAAGCTTACACTTCCACATCACTGTTCAACATGGCAGGGTGGCAGGGCAGGAACTTAGACGGGGTAGGGACCTGGAGGCAGGAGCGGCCTCCTGGAGGAGGCCATGGAGGGGTGCTGCTTACTAGCTTGCTCAGTCCTCTTTCTTATAGAACCCAGGGCCACCTGGCCAGGGATGGCACCACTCACAATGGGCTTGCCCCACACACACACTAAATCACTAAAAAATACAGGGTTTTTTCCCAGTTGAGGTTCCCTCTTCTTAGATGACTTTGGCTTGAGTCAAACTGACATAAAACTAGGCATCATATCTAGATATATAAGAATACATAATAAATGTACAAATCAAAAATTTCAGATAATAGATCACAAATATGTAGTTACTGAGTATATAGTGTTTTATCATTTCTTAAAGACTAAAACAATTGCATACTATTGAGATGGATGCCTTTGTTTTATATATATATGTATATACATATATTCTGTACATATATGTATATACACAGAAATATATATTATTATATATTATATATTATGTATTATATATTATATGTTATATGTTATATTATGTATTATATCTATAATAAAATTTGGGACCAAGAATATGGTTCTGTAGGTTACATATTTGCCACACAACTCTGTGAAGCTGAATTTGAATCACCAGAATCCATATATAGTTAGGCATAATAGTAAATAAATTTGCAATTCCAGTGTTCAAGCAAATGGGAGGTGGAAACCAGAGACTTCCTGAGACCTCATAGGCCAGGTAGCCTGGCATTTCCATCATGAAATATCCCTGTCTCCAACAAAGTAGAAAATGAAAATTAACACTAGACGTTGCCATCTGACCTCCATATGCATACTATGGCCATGCACATGTACACATACATGAAGACACACATGCACATACAAACATACACACATATACATGCACACACACATGCACACATACATACACACACATGCACACACTTACACATGCACACACTCAACACATGCATACATATGCACACACATGCACACACACTTGCACACACTCACACATGCACACACATATGCACACATGCATACACATACATGCGTATACACACATGCACATCCTCACACACATGCACACACTCACACATGCACACAAACATGCACATATATATAGACACATGCATACAGACATGCACATACACATGCATACATGCACACACGCGCACACCTACACTCACACATGTTACAAGTATACACACATGAGAATTAAATATCAGCTGCATATGCGATACATCAGGACCATCTTAATGTTTCTCACAGTTCATCAATGGTTTAATTTTATAATGTCAATGTTGAAAATCCTATCTCACACAATTACATAATATAAAATAGAGTCATTTCAGAAATTGCTGGAAATTCTGTTTTAAGCTAAAAATCAAAATTCATTTAATGATTATTGTGAAACTTAAGTCAGCCATCCAAACAGCAATGCTTAAAAATCAAACATCCAACACAATGCAGTACAAAGATGTACTATTTTGATACACACTAATGAGAAATGACAGCAGGAAAATATTGAAAGTCTTTGTTTCCCATAATTAGACCATGTTTCTATAGGAGCAGAAAACTGTGCATACAGAGAAAACATCGCAGTTCACGACAAACTATCGTCTTGAACCTGAGCCAAGGTATTTCAGGCATCATTTGATAGCACTGTGTGCTGTACAAAGTACATATGTCTGCGCCCAGAGCCAGAGCTGCAGTGAATTCACCAGCACAGAGGGGGAGTCCTGCCAGGGACACCTCAGAGCCATCGTATGTTTCATTTTTAATGAACTTTTATTCTTTACACATCCAGAGGCTATTGACTATTGTCATTTTTTTTTTACAACCCTCACATTTAGTCATGGAATCGCACATGAGATCATGATCCAGTTTAAGAAGCTAAGCTTGGGCATGATGGCTCATGCCTCTAACCTACCACTCGAGAGGCAGAGGCCGGCAGAGCTGTGAGATCAAAGCCAGCCTGCCTGCACAATGAGTTTCAGCCCAGCAAGAGTAACTTAGGGAGACCCTGCCTCAAAAAGCAAAACCAAAAAGCTTGTAAATTGCCTGTGCTCCTGCAAGCCTATAAGTGACCCTAGTTAAACTCATTGCTTCACAATGAGGGGAGTGGAGGCACGTGGAGCATAGGGAAAGGCTGTGTTGGAGAGGCTCACAGTACAACAAACTATAAAGACACTCTGAATGGAAACAGCCTAGTCTGTACAGTAACTTTTAAATTAATTTTTTAAAAAAAGTTTTTAAGTGAAATAAATGAAAAAAAGTATCTCAAAAACAAAATGAGGAACTGGGGGTGGCAGAAGCAAAGGGAAAAGGAGCAGAAACGGGGCCCAAGGGAACCCCAGAATTCCTAAGACTCTCCACCAGGACCCTAACCTCCTGTGATCTAGTCTTAATTGCTTCATTTGGGTCTTAGTTCTATTTTCATAACTTTCTACTGCTTTTATTTTGAGGTGTGATGGCTTCTTGTCATGAGGATCAAATGACACAATTTCTAGTAACACAACTTGTAGATGCAAAAAGGGTTTCTAATAAAAAGATATTTGTCTCTCAGTGAAGACTGCATATTGAGTTTAAAGCTCAAAATTAAAATCTTAACAAGATTGGACTGTATAAGCATGTAATATAATTACTGTCACTATTTAAAGCAATCATTTATTTGCTCAGGAAATGCGTACTAAGTGTCCTTGATGTTCCGGGTTCAGTCCTTAGGGAAAAGATGGTAAACATAACAGAGTTTATAGGACCCAGAATGGTGATGCTAAAATGGTTAGCTGAAATAACTGTACTCACACACCCATGCACCAGTTGGAGTACACGCTCGGTAACTAGGTAAGGAATAAAAGACAAATTCTCCTGGGTTCCATTGGCAGATTGAAAACACATAGGTTTCACTTGCTCTTCTGAAGCCAGGGATTTTAATAAACACTACGGAATCCTAAGAAGGATGATGTTTCATTGCTGTTCCTGTCTCTCCTCCTATGACAAAGTATCTTCAATTCTTTCTGAGGTATACCTTTCAACTCTTTCAATTATACCTTTAAACAAGAACATCTAGCTGTCACAAGAATGGCAGCTGAGAACCTTAGGGAAGATCTGATCACAGGAATCAACTTGAGCAGCTTAGTGGAAGGGTACAATTCATGCTGATAAAGTTGAAAGGGCAATTCACAAAATCCAGACTTAAAAGGCAGCCAAGGTTCAGAAGGCTCTAGAACTAAGGCCAGGAAAGACTGTGGGAACTCAGACAGTATTCTAGAGCTTGTGTTTGGATACTTAGTGTGTTTTTATTTCTCTTACTCTTCTCCATCCTTTACCTCCACCTGTTAAATCCCCTAACAGTAGACGAGAGAGAGGAAAAAGGATAGAGAGAAAAAGAAAGAGATGCCTGAATAAAGTCAAGGATCAGAAAGGGATCAACGTTATCATTAGACTACTTCCTGATGATTTGGGGAATCAACTTCCTTGGGGCAAGTTTGATATTCACCATCAAGTCATTTAATTTCTTCCTGTTATTTCTTTTTTGCCCACTATGACTTAACAAACCAAAACCAAGAGCAGTCACAACAATCAACAGCAACCATTAACCCACCAACCAATAACCCACCCCACCTCTCAGGGCCTTAGATATCCTCTGAAAAGCCCCCAGAATCCCAGTGTCACACACCTGCAGAAACTCTCTGCAGCTGACAAAATCATCCCCCTGCTAGAGCATGAGGTAAATCATCGTCAGCTCTGTGGGCAGTCCAGAGCAGCCCCACATCTCCACACCTGGGATTAAAGCAAAAGTATATTCCTATTTATGTGTTTTTAAATAAACCAAAATCCCCACTGCTGTGCTCCTTTTCTACCTGAATCTCTTTCTCTACCTTCTTCAAACTATATTCCCTGTATGGTTTCCAAGTGCTTGAAATTTTGCCTCCTGAGCTCTGGGCATAAAGAGATACTGTATTGCTAGATCCCAGCTCCAAAACTTGAATTGTCTCACCCTAGATTTATCCTGCTTTGGCTGACAGCAAGAGCTGATGTCCATCACACAAACATGGCACCAGGATCATGCCCCTCTGGGAAGCACTGCAAGCTGGGGAGATCATTCAAAATGTAGGCTGTCTATTTTTCTATCAGCTTGACACATAAGGGAAGAGAACATAAATTTCGAAAAACCTCCCACCCCCCCACCAGAGAGACTCACAGACAAATCTCTGGGGTATTTTCTTGAGTAATGATTGGTGTGGAAGGGAACAGCTCACTATAGGCCATGATACTCCTAGGCGTCAGGTGAAAACTTCTGGGAAATGTTTTCTGAGAGCACAAAGAAGCTGTGTTCCAGAGCTAGACCCCGTGCTGGCAGCTAGACTTGGTAATATGTAAGAATCACGTAGGTGGTACTAGTTTTGAAGGCATGAAGAGGTCATGGAAACAGCTGAAGCTTCACACTGTGAGAGGCCCAGAAAGGCCACTGGGCAAGCAAGGTTGATGGCCTCAGAGGCAGTTGATGACCAAGACTGAAAGGGACATGCAAAGAAGGTGAAGCTTGGCACCATGAAGAGAGCCCACGAGAGGCTACTGGTGAGAGTTTACCATAGTTACAGTGGAAGACTCCAGAATATTAGAGATGTCAGTACCATGGGATGGCCACCAAGAACAGCAGCAGCAGTGGAGTGGAGTCAACCAGAGCCTAGAGTGGTACAGAGGGCAGAGTTGGAGAAGTGACCCAAGCCCTTTAGAGGATCCCTTTAGAGGATCATGTGTGGATCCAAGACATTGGAACAAGAAGCTGTAAAGTTGAAGTTGCTTTGGACCCCAAGATTTTAGAGATGCCAGAGCTGTGGGGTACCTGATGAGGAAAGCCTCTAACAGGAAGTGGAAACAGCCCAAGAGAAATAAGTATATGGCAGTCAAGAAAGCTGAAAGAAGTTGGACACCAGACATGGAGATGCAGAGTTTGGAGTTGGCCCAGCTGGATTTTGGTCTTCCTTTGGTCCAGTATTTCTTTTCTGTGATGTTTGGAATGATAGTGTACATCCTGTTGGAAATATGTGATCTGCTTTTTTATTTTGATTTTATAGGGGATTACAGTTAAGAGATTGCATGAATCTCAGAAGAGACTTTGACCTTTGACTTTTAAACATTGTTGAGAATGTTATAGACTATGGGGACTTTTAAAGTTGGGCTAAGTATATTTTTCATTGTATTATGGCTACAAGCCTATGGAGGACAGGGACTCCAGTGTGGAGTTAATAGGTGTTTGGCCCCTATAGACTTATGTGTTTGAATGATTGATCCATAGGCACTATTAGGAGGTGTGGCCTTGTTGGAAGAAGTATGTCACTGTGGGAGTAGGCTTTGAGGTCTCCTATGCTCAAGTTCTGTCCAGTTTGGAATTCCAATCTCCTTCTAGAGGTCTACAAAAGGCAGTTTCCTTCTGGCTGCCTTCTGATCAAAAAGTAGATCTCCTCCAGCACCATGTTTGCCTGCCTGCAAGCTTCCCACCATGACGAAAATGGACTAATTAAATGCTAGCCCTTATAAGAGTTGCCTTGGTCATGGTGTCTCTTCAAAGTCATGAAAATTCTAACTAAGACACTGTGGATATTTTAAAATGAGCATAAAGGACTTGCATGGAGGCACACAACGTCTTAGGGTGTTATTGCTGTGAAGAAAACTTTTTCACACTGGACTGACTTTTGGATATATGTGAGACCTTAAAGCCCTGCCTCCATAGTGACATACTTCCTCTAACAAAGCCACACCTCCTTCAGTAAGGCCACACATGGGCAAAGGTGCTGAGTTCTGCTGCTTGCTAGGGCTAGAACATGGCCCCCTCATTCTATTAATTACATCTTTCCATTTCCAATGATTTCCTTCACTGCCTATGCTTGACTGTCCCGGAACTTTCTCTGGAGACTTGAACTCAGAGATCTGCATGCCCCTGTCTCCTAAGAAATGAGATTAAATGTCTGTGCCATCACACCTGGACCTAAGCTTTTCTTTAATTCCTTTTCTTTATAAGCATGGCCGCTTTGCCTTAAGACCTGAATTAAAGGTTTGTGGAAACATGTGTCACCCCACCTCAAGATCTGCATCGAAAGCCTGTATATTCCAGGATCACAGGCATTCTGTCTTCCTGCCTTAAGATCCATATCACAGGTGTGCACCCCCCATTTATGAATTGTAGTTCATTACAGATATAGACAAGTTGATAACTGAGAATAGCCATCACAATTCATCCCTTGTCAACCTGACACATAATCATATCTCTTTATGTCCAAATGAAAACAATAACCAGATCATAATAATGCTTAGCATGATATAACTATCCCTCATACAACTGCAAACACATAATAAATTTAGAATAGGTGGCAATGTTCCTTTTAACATCTTTTTCACAAAATGGAAGCTTAGTTGGATGAGATTTTGCCCCAAGATCACCACTCTCTTGATCTGTTTATCTCCTTGAACACAGAATTTAGTTCCATTCCACTTCTTTGTGCCTCTTTAATACTTGAACGGCACATTTTGTATTTTTCCTTCCTAAGCTTGCCAAGCTTGGTCAAAATGCTTTTCATAAGAGTAAACTGTTGTTGTTAAACAAAATCTCAAAAATTCAATTTTACCAATAAAGACTCAGGATCTAGGGGTAAAAGCCTGCTAGCTAAAAGATGCAGAGAAAGCACTTAGCTGACCTTCTCCCACAACTGACACCCCAAGAGGAAGCTTTCCTTCTCCACGCCATCTCAAAAACCCTTCAAACTGAATGTCTCTCCCTTCTACTTCTGTACATCTCTTTTCATCCTCCTGACTTCCTCTTACGCTCTATGGTTTTGTTCCTATGTTCACTCCTTGTCAACTGGTTGCTTGCTTTGCCTCTTGGCCAGACAGTTGACTTTATTTAATCCTGTTTCTGTTTACAATGAACAGAAAGTTCTTGGAGTAAAGGTATGCTAATGCTGAGCCACACCACAACTAGAAACATGTTTTTCCAGTAAATAACACAATATTGAGGTTCACAGTGTGATCAAATATCCTGTAACAGTAAACTACAGGACAGAGACTATACTAGGCAACTTTGAGATTTCCTTCCTCAGTGCAATTAATCTAAATCTCTCTACTTGAGCCTCAGGCCGACTCTTCAGACAAGGGCAAAAAGCAGCCATGTTCTTCACCAAAATATTACAAGAACTATCTCTAGGCAAAATACTAAAATTATTATCCTCTGAAATCTCTTAAGCCAGCCCCCAGAGTTCATACCACCCTAAGCACCAATGTCTTCCATATTCCTACCAAGATGGCCCTTTAAGCCCCACTTAAGGCATTCCACTGCTTTCCAAACCCCAAATCCACAAAACCCACATTCCTCCAAACAAAAACATGCTCAGGTTTTTCACAGAAATGCCCCACTCCTGGTACCAACTTCTGTCAGGATTTCCATTGCTGCGAAGAGACACCATGACCAAGGCAACTCTTATAAAGGTTAACATTCAATTGGGAGTGGCTTGCTGTTTCTGAGGTTTAGTTCATTATCATCATGGTGGAAAACATGGCAGCTTGCAGGCTGGAGGAGCTAAGAGTTCTACATCTTGATCCAAAGGCAGCCAAGAGGACAGTGTTTTCCACAAGCAGCCAGGAGGTGATGGAATTCAACACTGGGCAGAGATGGAGCATAGAAGACCTCAAAGCCCACCCCCAAAGTAACACACTTCTTCCATCAAGGCCACACCTCTTAATAGTGCCATTCCCAGTGGGTCAAGCATTCCAACACATGAATCTATGGGGACCAAACCTATTGAACCCACCGCACATAGCAATGATGCTTGTAGGGGATTAGAATAAATGAGAGTGCAGGATAGATAGATAGATAGATAGATAGATAGATAGATAGATAGATAGAGAGATAGAGATAGAGATAGAGATAGAGATAGAGATAGAGATAGAGATAGAGATAGAGATAGAGATAGAGATAGAGATAGAGATAGAGATAGAGATATAATGCCCAACACACAGTGTGCAATATGCTTGCTGGTATAAGAGGCATAGATCAGATTCCCTAGGAACCTGAGGAAGTACCAATGCTCTTTTATTCCACAAGAAAGAATTAGAACAGGAAGATGTGGATGAAAGTAGAAATTGATACTGGTAAGACATGGAAAGTACTTCCAAGAATAGAAGTGGGCTAGCGAGCTGAAGGTAAAGCCCTACAATGAGTGGTCCCTGAGGTCAGGCAGTAATGAAAGGCAGAGAAATCTCAGGAAGATATGAAGGGGACAAGAATAGAAATGGGAAGTTCCTCTTGCTCTGAGATCTGCCTAAAGCCCTTGGCAGCAGTGAAGCAAGAATTCCAGCACAATTAATAACTGCTGAAGGCTTCAACTGGAGGTCAGCATGCAGAAGAATGCAAATTGATCCACTCTTATCTCCTTGTACTAAGATCAACTCCAAGTGGATCAAGGACCTCCACATAAAACCAGACACACTGAAACTAATAGAAAAGAAACTGGGGAAGACCCTAGAGGACATGGGCAGAGGGGGAAAGTTCCTGAACAGAACACCAATAGCTTATGCTCTAAGATCAAGAATTGACAAATGGGACCTCATAAAATTACAAAGTTTTTGTAAAGCAAAGGACACCATCAGAAGGACAAATCAGCAACCAACTAATTGGGAAAAGATCTTCACCAACCCCAGATCCAGCAGAAAGCTAATATCCAATATATACAAAGAACTCAAGAAGTTAGACTGCAGAGAGCCAAATAATCTTATTACAAAATGGGGTACAGAGCTAAACAAAGACTTCACATGCTGAAACAAACACATGCTTCACTATGTTCATAGCAGCCTTATTTATAATAGCCAGAAGCTGGAAAGAACCCAGATATCCCTCAATGGAGGAATGGATACAGAAAATGTAGTATATTTACACAATGGAAGACTACTCAGCAATTAAAAATAATGAATTCATGAAATTTGTAGGCAAATGGTTGGAACTGGAAAATATCATCCTAAGTGAGTTAACCCAATCACAAAAGAATACACATGAAATGCAATCACTGATAAGTGGATATTAATTAACCCAGAAGCTTTGAATACTCAAGTCACAATTAGCAAATCGTATGATTCCCAAGAAGAAGGAAAGAAAGGGCCCTGGTCCTGAAAAGACTTGATCCAGTATGGTAGGGGAGTACTAGAACAAAGAAATGGGGGGGTGATTGGGGATTGGGCGAAGGGAAGATGACTTATGAGACATATGGTGAGGGGGGACTGAGAAAGGGGAAAGCGTTTGGAATGTAAACAAAGAATATAGAAAAAAAATATAACTGCTGAAGGCTTTTTTCCATTCCCAGCCACGAACCTAAAATTTTATAGGAACTCTCACCAAAGCATCCATTTACAAGGACATATTAAATGCTTTGTGCAGTCTTACTGGGTCCTGGTTTTACCTTATCAGAATTTAATTCTTCCTCACTAGATCCACCTCAAATATCTTTTTAATCAGGTTGGGGAGGAGGAGTGCCGAGCCACTGAAAGGCTACCTGCAGATAATGCTAAGACTGTGATGTGCTTGCTCTCCTGTACAGCCAGGCACACAGCTGGGGAAGCTTTGTTTTTCCCTGCTCCCGCTTGAGAAGTTCAGACCCTCCTATCACTGGGGCACATCTTATTTCCTCATAAACACTGCTTAAGGAAGCCTGTGTTGGAATGTCATTAATTAAAATTACCAACTAGGCTTTGCCAACAGCCAACTGTTAGGATGCTCTTCTGCATTGAAGGTTTGGCCTGAGTTGCGGGGAACTCCTCAGTCTGTGACTGGCAGTCTGGGCCCGTGTCACTGCTCTCTCACAGCTCTCAGAGGTACAAGCAAGGAAAGGCTCCTGTTCTCTACAAGCTGGCCTGTGTGTGCTTCATTTGTTGTATGAAACGCTGGCAGGGGAGTGTTTTCAGTCTGGCCTTTGCCTATTAATCTTGATGCTGCATCTCCAGTCCCTACTCTCTGAGATAACCATTGCTACAGTTTGTATTCTTTTTCATTATTTGGCATATTAAGCATAGCCCATTAAGATAAGCTCATCTTTATGCTTGCAGACATGTTATGTCTTGTATCTCGTATCTTAGGTGTCCCCACCCCACAGGTAACTATGGCATGAAATGTCACCACCACCATGACTATTGGTGATCTGGGGACTGCTAGGAAGAAAATCTGAGTCACTCTCTGTCCATGAAGCTTATTTAGGCAGTAAGTGGTCTCCCCGAGATATTCTGGAGCATGCCTCAAGTAGGCCTATCTAGAAAAATCTAAAAGTGAAAGAGATATAGGAGTTACTCCCAATCTTTCATGGTGTGTCTTGGTCAGAATATCTGAAAAATAAATACCTGGGTTTTTTTGTTGGTTACTTTGAAATCTAAATTCATGCTAAATTTCATTCTTTTCAATCCTTTCATTCTGTCCTAAATCAACAGAAAAACATGGGCAGTGGAGGGGACTTATGAGCCTTTCTGGAGGCATGCCCATCGAATCCCACCAAAATAAGAAAGCCAAAATGAGATAACCATTCTCATCTGTACCTACGAAGTTTCTGTAGCCATACTTTACCAACCTTAGGTTGAAGATAAAATAAAAAATTTAAAAATTAAAAAAAAAAAACTATCTCATTTTCTTTACCCCAAGTCAATGCTTTCTTATAAAATGAAACAGAAAGGCACTTCTTGGAAACTTGTTGACTAGCCTTAAACAATAAAGGTCTTTCCCCAAAGGCAATGGATATACATGAGAAAGGAAGGAGGCATGGGCCTGTGTGCCCAGTCAAGCCCAGGCCCACTGTACCTAGCTAACCATGAATCCAGATTTAGGAATTAATGGGACATTTAAAGAGCTGGGAAAGAACTCAGTAAGCTAGGAACTTATGATCAGCTAATTTGAAGAATATTCTGTTGGTGATTTTTTTTATTGCAAAACTTTTTTTTCCATGAGAAAACCTTTACATTCTAGTCTACAATCTTCTACATGACTGGGATCTCGTATCAATAAAGTATCAGCCCCTAATTATATAAACCAGAGCAACAGTTTGAATACTTTAGCCAGCAGCCTAGCAAAAGACACCCTGATAAACCAATTAACATTTTCATGTTGAGTTCTAAAAATAAAATGTTTATTTATTAAAAAGCCAAAGAATGTTTTTGTAGATTAGAATTTATTACAACTTCCTGCAGCTGCTGGGTGAGGGTTTCAGCAGAATGCAGTGGAATTGGGTTGAGATAGGATCTTTCTTGCTTGTGCAAATAGTGGCCCTCTTGTGAAAGATATTTGTGATCTTTGGCCATCCAAGATGTACTTCAAGGAAACACACTGGTTCCTGTTTCACTTTTACAAACAACAACGACAACAACAACAACAGACATTGGACTGAGTGAATAACAGGAATGTGAATCCTCAAAACCATGATTGGGCAAGAATCACAGTTCTAATCTTGTCCTAGGCCAAAAGTCAGGAGAGCCATTGGTCCTGTCCTGGCTGGAGGCAGCAGATCTCATTCTGACTGAACCTCTGCTCTCTTCTGGGTAACAGCTCTAGACTGGACCCATAGATTTTCATTCTTGAAATGGTCTATATATTAAATGATTTTAGGATATCAATTCTTGAAATGGAATGTTACTGGAACTAGCAGGCTTGCAGATGATTAATAGATCGTGATCCACTTTGGATTCTACCCCATGTTTCCCATGTAACGCCAGAAAGCAAAGCTTAACGAGTGCCTCTCCTTAGGACTTCGAGTTCCACATGAAGAGCTGCTGTCAGGGTTCTGTCTTCGGGTGGAGACATGACACTGTGATGTGCTGCAAAGATTAGAACGGCACATAGTTTTGACTCCTCCCCATTTGGTTCTGTCAACCACCTTTCTAGGAGATCAGCTCCCAGGAAGTCTGGTTTGCCTCCAGCCATGCTAAGGAGATAGGAGGAATTATTACCCTCTTAATGAGATAATGCACTTACCCTTCCAGAATTGCCCCGAAATTCAGTGTAGTCATTTACAGACCCAACATAGATAGCCCTTCTGAATCTGCCCACTTTTCTGAGTTACTAGGAAAAACATAATTTCTTCTTCTTCTCTACGTCTCTTACAAAGCCTGGGCTTTCTCATTCTTTATCTAAGCTACCCATGTCCCCTTCTGCCATGTGACTGCTTAAAAGTGCCACAGCTTCCTCTCTTCCTTGCCTCCATCTCCTTTTCAGTGGCAGTAAAGATTTTTCAGCTTGCCTGCCCTGAAATTCTACTAAAATTGCCCTTGAGATTCCTATTGAGTTCATTTAAAAGATATTTTATTAATGAGAATAAGAACCCATGACATGGAATCCCAGATTTCTTGGTAACACGTGACATACACTATGGAAGTTCCCCCTAATTTTCATTAATAATTTCATTATTTTTTTATTGTCAACCAACCATCTAAAAAGATTTGGGAATTAGTATTCAAGATTTCATACAATGAAATATAACTAAATAAATCTCATATTAGTTGAGAATATGTCAGAAGGGAAGATTATCAGGAAATATAAACCCTAAAAGCCAGTGTCCTGGATAGTCACAAATTCTCCTCACTGGGATAACTTTAGCCTCTGGGACTTTGCCCATTTTATGTCTTTCAAAATATGGAAAACATCAGAAAGGCTTCCACCTCAGAAAACAATCCTGAGAAGTCACAGGAATTCAGCATCTTCTCCCTCTGCCCAATCATATTCTTACCTTAGAGAGTCAAAGAACCTCAGTCCTGTCAATCAAATGAAATGACTTTTGTACCATTTGCAGAGTTGCAAGCTTTACCAGGGGATGTGATAAAACAGAAAAATCTGTGAGGTTTTTAATTATAAGCATTTATTTCTCATCTGTACAAAGACGATGTGCCAAGATTGTGCTGTAAAATAATGAAAATTCTCCATTTCCTGCTCCACTCTACTCCTCTACCAGTTTCCTACAGACTTCACAACTATTTCTCGGCACCTACATAGTGAATGTGTTGCTGTAACGAAGGCTATAGAGGAAGATGTTTAGAGGAAGTCAAAAAATAATAATTGTTATAATGATGCAGAGTTCCCATTTTCTGTGGAACAGAAAAAAAATAACTAGAAAGAGTCTTGAAATTTTTCAGTGATTTAAGTATACCCATGAAAACTGTTCAAATTTATTAAAGGAAAAGTATTATTCTCAGATCTTTGTAACTCTTACAAAATCAAAATCCTTAAATTTCTGTTTTTATGAGTAGGATTATTTTTTTGAAGCCTGGACGTGCTTCTCATGTTGTTTTAGGTGGTTTGGGGTTTAGGTGGTTTGGGTTTGTTTGGCTGGTTTTGTTTTGTTTTGCATTGTTTTGTTGCCAAACAAATGATCTACTATATCTAACCTAAACCTATAGCCCAGGCTGCCCTTGGACTTGTGATCATCCTTCCTTAGCTTATTTGATTCTTTGGTACTTGCTTACCTGCATGGGGTACATCAGAACCCCCAAAATAAAAGTCCTCACATAGGTCAAGCTGGTCTAGAGCTCACTATACAGCCAAACATGACCTTAAGTACCTGACTCCCCTACCTCTACCATCGCTTGTGCTGGCACTACAGGTATGTACCAGGTATGCATCCCTGGCCTGGCAATTTTTTTTTAACCAGTTTTATTTTATTTGCATTTAACATGATTATACACATTAATGTGTCTAACAATATCTGCACTGTTGCATTAAAAATACAGTACAAGCCGGGCGGTGGTGGCGCATGCCTTTAATCCCAGCACTTGGGAGGCAGAGGCAGGCGGATTTCTGAGGTCGAGGCCAGCCTGGTCTACAGAGTGAGTTCCAGGACAGCCAGGGCTACACAGAGAAACCCTGTCTCGAAAAACCAAAAAAAAAAAAAAAAAAAAATGCAGTACAATAACATTCAACATGAGGTACTTCATATTTATATATTTTCCTTCATAAATAATACTGTAAGCTGCTAAAGTCAGGCACACTGACGCACGGTTGGCTGCAGTGCCCTGAATTAGCTGAGCTTATTTAAACACCTTTTTAAAAAAGGACAGCTCAGTGCAATAATTATGTAGAAATTAGACCATTTACTTAAATACTATCTTAAGATATGATTAAAGAATGTTGCATTAGAACTGCTAGCCTAGTTACCCTTATCCCCAGTATGAACAATGATGAAGACCGCCAGGTATGCTGGGCAAAGCATCTACAGCGTTTTCTGCTTAATGAAGTTCTGTTTATACACTACAGCTGCCAGCCCTGTCAGAACAACGGTTTTTATTTTTACAAACTACAAAGTTCAAAATTACCAGAGAAAAACAAAGCAAGCACGTTATCTTTCATTTTGCTGAAAATGCATACAGGAGAATAGGTTCAGAACCTAAAATTTCTTACTTTAAGTACAGCTTTTCAATCTTACCCACAGTTCTTGGCATAGGCCAGGTCAGAAAGTAGATATATCTTTTTGGAAACATAATAATAGTTAATAGAAAGTTAAGTTCTTTCATCCTCAGTGAACTGCACTTGCCCAGCCACATGGAGGGTGGCTCAGTCACAGTAAGAGTGAGTTGGGGATAGACACTGTCCCTTTAAGGCTATCACACCCAGCCCAATTATCTCACAGGACATAATCTGTGCTAAACAAAGTTCCTTCTCCTCTGGCTTAAAAGTAAGTGCCTTCCAGTCACTTTGCATGTACCATGCCATTGTATGGTAGCTATGAGTTACTGAAATGTTTAACCATAATTGTAAAGCAAAAACCTTTATTGAAGTAATTTTAATTGACAATGTAACCTTATCTCATTGATGCTTTGCCAAAACTACAACCTGTCATCCTCTTTATTAGGAAGCAACTAAGAGATAATTTCAGAAAGCTGTCCTAGGAATATTCCTCTAGTCATCAACAACAGCTTTCGTCCTGGGAATATCCATCTAGTCATCAGTAACAGCTTTTGGTCACCTATGTTAACAGATGTATGTAATGGCAAAATGATTAAAACATTTCCCATAATCCAGTGCTCTCTTCCACCAGGGAAGCTGGCCTAAAGCCACAAGCGAGGGAAGAAATGGCCCAGAAGCCCAGTGAGTAGAAGCAACCACTCATTGAGCCTTGCTGGCACCAGCAGGGTGTGTGGGGGTTATTTCTGACACACCCACCACTAGCCAAGCAGGGAGGAGGCAGTTCCTGAGTTGACAGGCACACTTGCATGTACATATTTTGCAGGCACACATACCCCAGGACTAGCCCCTGCTCCAGATAAGTCAACTTTGGCTTACAGAGCAGGAGAAGGAGGCGGCCAGGGACCACACTCTGGGTGGCGGGGAGCCATCTCAGGATCACACTGAGCAGAAAAGCTGCCCAGAAACACATGGATATTTCAGCTTCAAGTGACTACACTGGACACTACCAGGGCCACAGGCACTAAGCCAACACGAGCCATCATGGAAGAGGAGAAGGTGTCTGCGAGCTTTTCCCTCTTTGCTTATGGTATCATGGACAAATAAGAACTGCATGTGACGCTGATGAGGTGAATACTCGGCATAACCCAGGGTCACTCCGAACCATTTTTCAAGAACCCTGCAGTCATATATTGTCACTTTAAGATGGCCAGAGGCCAGGTTCTAGCAGTCCAGAAGCTTGTTCATAATCAACAAATAAGATCATCTATGGTCAAACATCAGATAAAGAATGTTTCGATTTAAAAGAAAAAGCATAAAAAGTACTTTATCACATTGACAAGTAGTGCTACAAAACCGTTACTCCATACCTCTAAAGAACTGTTTGGTCCTTTTTAAACAGGGGAGGGCGGGGGAGGAGAAACGGGAGTGAGTCCTGTGCAGTAAGACTTAAGAACAAGCCAATAGTGCATGTGTGAGTGTGTATTTGGGGGGGGGTCCAAAACTGCCAGGCAAGAGAGGCTTTTCTGAATTTTGTATGCTTCTCACTGTTAAACTGACTGACTGCTGGTTTTACAGGCATTTTCAGGCTTCCCTTTTATCCATTATAGTGTAAATCGGCACGTTTGCAAACTTTCTATTATCAATGACATTTTCCAATTTCATCACTTCTGAAAGAAGTTGTAAGCATTCTGGGATTTGTCTTCTAACCTGAAAGAGTATAAGTCTGCTTTGTAGTTGAAGTCATGGCCTAAACAAACATGTCTGGCAGTTCTGATATTGAATTAAATGTTTATTACTAGTTGGTCTATCCGTGGTAAGAGGACAGAGACACAGATCCACATGTTCACCCTCAGCATCTTGAGGAAATTCCTAAATCTTGTAGGAACATGAATGCTGGCCAAGCCTGGGTCTGTGATTTCAAAACAAGAAAGCATTCGAAGCCTGTTTGAAGAAGAATTGGATATTTTATTAAAGTTATTTACTATGGATTTAAAGCATGAGTACTGGGAGAAAACAAGCAAGCCAGAAAGGAAGAAAGACAGAAAGACTGACTGAAAGACAGAGCAAGAAAGAAACAAAGAAAGAAAGAGAGGGGGGGAGGAAGGAAGACAGAAAGACTGACCAAAAGACAGAGCAAGAAAGAAACAAAGAAAGAAAGAGAGGGGGGGAAGGAAGGAAGACAGAAAGACTGACCGAAAGACAGAGCAAGAAAGAAACAAAGAAAAAAAGGGGGGGGGAGGAAGGAAGACAGAAAGAAAGACAGACAGACATGCAAGTATGGGTGTTTGCGCCTCAAAGAGAGTCACAGGAAGCAAGACGCGCTAAATAAGGTGTGGTCTCCCCACTAGTTATCTTAGCCATAAACACCTTTTTCATGGCTCTCAAGTTCATTCAAAAGGTTGCTGAGAAAGCTTTTCCCTGTTTTCTCTCTGCTGCGATAAGTGAGGCTCTGGGGAGGCTCTGGAGAGGACTCTTGGGGCTATAAGCTGATAAGATAAAACTAGAAGTTGCTAGCCTTGCACGAGGGATGTGCTGTGTGTGTCTTGTCCCTGCAAACAGGGTTTCTGCTGAGAAGCCTAGAAAATTTTAGGTTTGTGGTTGGGAAAACAGAAAGGTCCCTAGGAATTGTTAATAGTGTTAAGAATTCCTGTTTCTCTGTTGTCAAGAGCCTTCAACCAACCACCCCTGGGTGAAAGGTTCCTTTCTCTTCTCAGATCTCCCAGGATTGCTGTCTTTCTACCTCAAATCCACCCTATTATGTTAAAATAAAAAATTCTTTTAAAAAGATATACAATCTTCAGATAATATTAGATAGCAAGTTTCCATTTCCAGGTATATCAAATTAATTGCCATGACTGGTGAATCCAGTATGAACTCTAAATAACCACAAAAACATAAAAAAATAAAATAAAATAAAATAGTGAAGCTCATTTAAAAGTAATGAAAAGTATATAAAAGGTGAAAATACTCATTTTTGTTTGTCTTTGTTTTGTGTAGACAACATCTTGCTATGTAGTCCTGGCTGGCCTATATAGAGCAAGTTGACCTCAAACTCGTGTCCATCCTCCTGCCTCTGCCTCCAGAATACTGGAATAACAGGTGCATGCTGCCACTCCTGGATAGTTTCTAGCGGAAGGATATGACACTGGATAATTGCTCTTTTTGGTTTTGTTTGTTTGTTTGTTTGTTTGTTTGTTTTTGTTTTTGTTTTTGAGCCATGGTCTCACTATGTAGACCAGGCTGGCCTGGAACTCACAGAGATCTACTTGCCTCTGCCTCCAGAGTGCTGGAGCTAAAAGTACGTGCCACCACACCCAGAAACTCCTTTTTATGAGACTACTAGAATCAAAATGTAAAATAGTTCCAGCAAGATAGCTGAGCTAATAAAGGTGCTTGTGACGCAAACCCGACAACCTGAGTTTCTGTAAGGGCTAAAGATCGCTTACAGCGATAATGAAACCCAATTATGCTATGGAAATGTATTTTTGCTTTAATCCCAGGTGTGGGATATGAGGCTGCTTCGGTTTGCCCACAATCATTAACTGTGATTGTCTCATGCTCTAAGAGGGTCTTGATGTCTGCCGGCTGCAGATAGTCTAATTCTGGGGACTCTGGAGAGAGTATGAATGCCAGAAGTCCGAGAAAGCCGGCCGCTCTCCACAGGAGGAGGCTGCTTCTGGATGCTGCTCTTGCAGTTTGACAAGAAGCTGGAGATATCCTGACAGCAAAGATTGGCTTGGCCCCAAGAAACATGATGTCCCTAATTAGCAGGAAGTAGTCTAAAGAGGACTATGTCCCCCTTCCCTCTAACCTCCTTTCTTTCCTACCTATTTTTATAGGGTCGGAAGAAATTAGGGTGGAACAAGGATTGGAAGGGAGAGAGAGGTCTAAGAACCCAATAAAACAGTAAAAACGAAACAAAAACAAAACAACACCAACAGTAACCTGTCAGCCCCACTTGCCCAGGGACAGATAACTTCCTGGAACGCTGGGGCTGCAGTTCTTATGAGATAAGAAACCAGGGGCTTCACTCCCTGAATGAGTTTCTTTGATCCAGCCACACAGGGTGTGCTTGATTGGATATAGCGGGGAGGTACGCATGCAGGATTTTTGTCTGACCCTGATTGGACCTGATGGAAAATAAGGTGGCCTTACGTTTTGCCTTTTTAAGCTTCTGAAAAACTGTGGCTTGTTACCATTTTCTGGTAACCCTGGAGTGGTCCTGGCCAGAGTCCATCCTCCTGGCTGGCTGGTATAGTTCAAGCTTGCTTCAGATTGGCTCGAACATTGTTGAACTCTTCTTTCTCTTGGCATTCTCAGGTCTGACATTTGATCCTTACAAGACCCAGTAGAAGGAAACAGTTGGCTTCGAAAGCTGTCCTCTGACCTCCATATGTGGGCTGTGGCGTGTACGTGCCCACACTCACACGCACACTATACACATAAACAGGCGCTTTATAATTTAGGATAAACTATCACAAGCTAGAGAGATGGTTCAGTGGCTAAGCTCACTGGTGGCTTTTCAAGGAGACCCTGTGCTGTTCCTATGACACTGGCCCCATAAAGAAGCTGGAAGGGCAGTGTAAACCAAAGCTCTCTAACGGCCTTTCTTAAGCGTAACTTCAACCAAGGAAAGTGCACAAATAGGAGTGCATAGCTTGATGAGTTTCCTCATGTAAACGCCACCAAGATCAAGACTGAAGGCAGGCGTCCTGGCTCCCCTAACCATTTCCTCTCCCTTTGAGGACAGCCTCCCCATCTGTCACTGCGGATGAGCTTACCCTATGCTCCCCCATTTTCCTCCATTTCCCTCTCCCTACCTCTCAGGCTTTTGTTCTGATCTTGTTCATTGAGGACTGAATTGTCCCCTCTGTCAAGGACTCACTGGCAAAGTACATAGACTCAGAGCAAGGAGAACAAACTAACTGATTTATAAAACAGGGGCATAGGACTTAGGACAAAAGGCAGCATAAACAGAAGAACACAGTCCTTTCCAGAGCACGCCAACCGAAGAGAGAATATCTTGTGCACTGTGTAAAAGCATCACCTGTCCAAAAACAATAAATAAATAAAAGCCTAAAAGCCTCTGGCCCATGAGCTGAGGCGGGAAATAGAAGGCAGGAGTTGAGAGAGAGAGAGAGAGAGAGAGAGAGAGAGAGAGAGAGAGAGAGAGAGAGAGATTGATTCTGGGGGGGAAAAAAGTCAAATGCAGGAGATTTATCCTGAACTCTTGAGAAGAGACAGACACATAAATCTAAAGGAGGGTAACTCACCAGAAGAAGAACGTAAGCTAGAATAAGCTGGATTATTGAGATATGAGCTAGCTGAGAAACAGAACCAAACTTACAGCCTGAGCCTTTTATTCGTGAAATATTACATCTCGAGTCATTATTTCTGGGACTAAAGTGGCAGGGTTAGAAGCCCACAGTAAGAACCAATTAGTCCTTTCTTTGTTTCACAGCATGGTCTCACTATGTCCTGGCTGTCCTGGAACACACTATATAGACCAGGCTGGTCTCAAACTCACATAAATCCATCTGCCTCTGCCTTCTGAGTGCTGGTATTAAAGGTGTGTGCCATTACGCCCAGCATCTACTAACTAGCTTTTATGGAATGAAACAACCACCTTTTCCCACTAAAACTCCAGTGTGTCCAACAAGCATATCAGCAGCCCCAGAGTTGGCCTAGATAACCTCTAAGGGGGCTCTGACTTCTG